>APFE031670964.1:53697-70378 GCA_000404065.3 Pinus taeda
TTTTTAAATAATGAAAAAAATTATAATATGTATTTATATTTAATCAATATGATTATATCTCAACTCAAAAAACACAGTTTGATAAAATATCTCAAAAGGATCAAGGGTGTTGAGAATTTGAACTTTTGGGTTTCTAAAATAAGGAAGGTTGTCAAAAATAATTATGACGACCTAGAGCCAAACAGTTTTTAACACCCGCAAAACTTATTCAATGCCCGTTCTTTAACCTGGGAGCATATTTCAAACTTGTAAACAGGTAAGTCAAAAAGTCGCGAACAAAAGAAATTAGAAATAAAATGACAAAATAAATTAGAAATAAAATGAAAACATAAAGTAGGAAACGAGCATGACTTTTACAACAAAATTTTAATGAAGGACTGAAAAGAGAACTGGAGATAAAAGGATTGAAAAGAGAACCGAAGAATAGTGGAAAATATTACTGGAGATTAATAAATAAATTTATAAAAAGTCACTAATGAGGTCAGGGAATAAAAGGTAATTGATGACACTATTATGTATGCTTTTTATATATATATATAAATATAATATACTAAAAAAATAAAAATAAAAATATATTATATGATTTTTTTGATAAAGTGAAGTGAAATCGTGCGTAAGGTTAAATAATTGAATTGAAAAATCTGATCAGATCTATATGATTTTGTCAAGCCTACTTTGGATTTGAGGTTCTCAAAGTTTCAAGACCTATTCTAATTATTACACACACAATTTTTGCTCCCAAAATTATGTAAACTTAGTTATAATACTCCAGATATTATTATATTGGTCAAGATTTTTGACATGGTCCAAAGAAAGCCTCAGTGAGAGGATTTGTTTGAATGAATTATATTTTGATAATTAGTTAACATATGCTTCGACTATAACCACAGTTCCAAGTGGATACTAAACGCTAATGACCATTACTTGTTAGTCACTTTTTTATTTTTTAATAAACTATAGAAATTAAAATCTATAGCCAACGATTACAAGAAAGGAATTCTTGTTCTATTGGTAATGATTTTTAATTCCATAGTTGAACGAGGGAGGACGCACGGAACCTAGTCCTTGCCTGGAGCGGGAAGGGACTCTGTACAATGAGTTTGCTTGGTTTTGAGATAAAGAAGAAAAAAATTATAAACGAATCAAAATGGTAGCCGTTGATGGAGATTAAAACCAGTGAGCCGTTAATGCAGATTAGAATCAGTAAGGAAGCCGAAATAAATAATTAAACTCAAAATAACATGGAAACCATCAAATACTACATGCTTTTCAAAAAACTACGCAGGTTGCTTAGTTTCTGTGGAAAGCCGATCTTATTCGAAAGAAGCTTATACAGATGGTATATCAACTAAGTTAATTAACTCTTCTCCAAGGGAGAATGGCTCTTTAGAACCTTTTACCTTCAATGGCTCTTTAGAACCTTTTACTTTCAAGCAATTCAATGAAAAAAACTTACTGCAGTTAAAAAAAAATTGTTATAGAGGCAGAGTGAATATGAAATCTGAGACTATTGATATTTTGAACCGTTGATTGTTCATTTCATAATCCCTGTGTTCTGATAATAACAGAAGCTAATAATATTATTGGTTATAGATGCAGAGTGAAAATATAAATCTGAGAGTTTTGGCTTCACGTGATACCAAACCTGATAATGATGTGAGATACTAAACCTGATAATGATGGTGAGATGATAGGATGTGATCTGTGTTGGGTATATTTTTTTTCAGTTATGTACCTTCTATTACTTGTACCATGTAATGGGATGAGTTTAGTAAAACGTTAAAAAAATTAAAAGCAGACAAATGAAAATATAGAAAATCACTCAGAAATGTTAAAAAAATAATAATCTCATGTAGCCAAATCATTCATCGTCGAGGACTATTATATTTCATAAAACAATGTTAATGATAGTAACTAGTTAATTAGATTTAGTGCTTCGTGAAGAGAACCCATGAGTGAAGAAATTGGTTGGGAGACAAATGAGAAATGAGCAATATTCCACAGCAGCAACTCAAGACTGTAGAGGTGCTATGTTGTCCAAAATGTTACAGTTGTAAACAGAGTGGTTCTGGGAACTTGGTTCATCCTGTAAATATCCCAGCCGAAAAAGACCACATCCACATCCACATGTATTATAGTCTGGCCGCCATAATTTTATAACTTTATCTGTAAAAAAAATAAAACAATTAATATAGGAGGAAATAAGTGATAATTGAAAAAAAAGTGAATAAACATTTTAGCACGCAAGATGGCCTTGCATGCAAGGCATGTTCCCCCTCCCTCGAGTCCACCCAATACATTGACTTTCTCATTACCATAAAACATGTTCTTGACAGTCTTACTTAGCTTAATAAGAAGAAATTATTGGAACCATCCAAAATCGGTGTGCCAAGTTACATTGTATGCTCCACCACGTGGCCATCATGCCTTGAGCCATTTTAAGGCGTATAATCTATGGCATCCTAAAAAAAAATGTAGCACCTGGAGATTAAAATTTTTCGAACATCTGGTTCGAGTGGATCTAGTTGAATCGCCCTTTATAATTCCGGTTCCCATTCCAAACGCAGAGCTAATTGGTTTAGTTTCCGAGGCAAAAGTAATAGCCACAGAAGCAAGGGTAACAATACCAATTGTCAAGCTTCCACTAAACGGTAGCACCCTTGATGTTATCCCATCGGAGCTACGAGTTGGAGATGTGCTTGTTTGGGTTCTGCGTGTACTCTGCTCCTTACATGGTTACATTTCATTGAACTTTTTCCTCTGCAAACATAACAGAAGACAACTATGACATAGTTAGACCACTGCAGAAGAGAAGCAAATCTGTGGCATCACAGGAGATGTTGTTAATGATGCTCCGATCTTGAAAATGGAAGAATGTGCTCTAGGATATGCTTATACTGGTTTTCTACTGGTTTTCTGTTGGAAGGAACTAATTCCAACTACCTGCAGCCTGAATTCAACAGATGTAATAAATGCAGGTTCTAGAATCCATTGAAAATGGGCAAGCTTCTTGAAGAAGCCACCGCCCCAATCTATCTTCAGAACTTTCTCCATCATGTATAATTACTTGTTTAATCAACGAATGGAAGCAAGTTGTGAGTTCTGTGTTTGGGTCTCTTCTCTCTCTTATATGGTATCAGAGCAAGTGTGAGGTCAAGAGCTGTGAGCTCGGTGTTGGTGAGCCGTGCAAAGGAGGGCTCAGTGGTGCAAGTTAGGTGAGCTGTGTTGAATGTTGAGTTTGTGTCACGTACCCATAAGTAAAACTACAATAAATAAATTTTTTTTTTTATATTGACTACTTTCACATATAATATAACCTTTACTTATCATGTTAAATATATTTACTTGACCTACATACGAATTCACAACTTAAACTATATAAGAAGCATGATGTTTATATTACATGTCAATGCGCATGCGTTAACACAATCTATATATATATTTTCGTCAACTGTTGATTGCCCGCTCATAATGTTTCACGGTGTAAATGATATGGTCTTCAATATGCAATTACATGATGTGATAACCCGGAATCACAGATGGCAAGTATTCAATACTTTATTTATGGCAACTGCACTTTCCACATTCCGAGAAATCTAACGGATGTGTTGGCAAGTCCGGCTCTGACCTTAATCCGCATGGTGGCGTTGATGAAGTCCATCTGGCTAGATCAACGGTCGATTGACATGCGGCCATGTGCTTGTACTGTGGCCTTGGACTTGTTACCTCCGCGCCAAAACCCATCCCGAGGTCACCGGCTAACGGACGATGCGTATGTGCTCACCGCAGATCCACGGCTCCAACTGAGCCACGAGTCGGTAATTGAGCTGGCTTATTTGTATGTTGGCTTTTGTATCGCGGCTTTAGTCTTCCATTCCATTATGCAGCGTTGTAGCTGCAGCTCCGCAACCTTCCAACGCTGTTTCACATTCTCTGTCATCCGAGGTTCACTGGCATGCAGCCATGGCTTCCAGGTTCTGCATACTTCGTCGTTAATGGCGTTGGTTCATCCAGGTCTTGATTTCACAGGTAATGAACCATACCTTCCAAAGCTTGTTTTTACAGTTTGCATTACGGTTCTGCCAGGGTTTGTGCTAACGTGTATTCATGATGGTATGCAGATGGTCACCGCCCTCGCATCTGGAGCAAGGGGTTTCCTCCGTTCATCGGCTACCCAGCACCGGTAAGGGTTTGAACACTGGCTTTATTCGCATGTGGTTTTTTTAAGATTAGCTAAAACATTATTCCCTTGGCAGGGATTACGGGAATAACTCAATTTCCTCTCTGTTCAAGCTCGGAATCTCTTTTGCTAATGAGGCCGAGAAGTATCAGTTCATATATGTACATTCTTGGGTGTCGTTGTTGTTCTATTTCGCAATATTAGACTGGTTCTTCTGAACCCAGCTGTAATCCTAATTGTTAACTCTGTTTTTCGAACCTCAAGGCATTCCTACCTAGTTTGACTGTGAAACATGTGTGTGTTCAAGCGCACAGTGATATATATTTACTCAGTCTCTTATGTATGGATATATACTTGGTCTTTACTGTTTCAATATCATGAATAGCTTTGTGCCTGGTTAAAATAGTTGTATGTATTTCCGTCGAGGCACTGTGTATTTCTTTCCTTAATGTTTATGAATGTATCTTTAGTTTATGGACGCCGGCTTGGTGCCTCGACCAGCCTAGCGTAAGCTACGGCTCGGCCCGAGGGGTTTCACCAAGCGGCATTTCGATGTGAAGAACCGTCGGGGTTATGGACTTACAGTCACAGTTTCCCCTCGCCTCGGCGTTCCAGTTTATACTCACATTTTGTTTTCGTTAAATGAAATAAGGTGCTTTACATAACATGCAGTACAGTTATTCTTTGAATACGTATTCATATGTATAAGATATCGTCGGAATGTATTTCCTCTGCAATCTTTGTAGTGTTTATGGCCCGGTTGTTCATAAGTAAGGTTCTGTGATAATAGTTCTTGGCTTACTGTAACATATACAACGAAGATTTCATTGCTCTGTTCTCTCGCTTGAACGCGAGCCTTTAGATTTAGTTTCTGTGTATACAATATATTACCAGGGTTTTACCCCATTCAAAGTTACAGAGAACGGCTGTATGTTTCGTTGCTTTTGCTAAATAGTTGTATATATACATGTATCTTTATGCCGGCTTCTCTATCATACTTGTTCGCATTTTTCTTCATTCCTGTTTTATAAACACAGGGTTCTGTTCCGAGTAAGTTATCTACACTGTAAATACAACCCTTCAGAGTATATACTAGGATTTTTGTGGAGTATTGTAACCACAGTCTCTGTTAATATTTCTCATGTAGATTCTTAGGTTCTTTCTTCAGATTCTTATTCTAGTCCATAATGCACTTCACTCTGTGGTTTTTTTTTTTATAATTTACACAGTAGCCTATACATGTTTCCTAAGGCTGGATTTGTTGTCTATAATGCACATAGAGTATCATTTCTATTTTCTCGATATTGTCTCATAATAAAAGCAGTTAATACTTAACTTATTTCACTTTTCTCTTTACAGAACAAAAGTAAACATTTAATCTTTTAACAGTTGCATAAGCAAGAAGGCATACCTGTTTCTGTGCCAAACCTCTTTATGATGCTTGTCAATCCACCCGTCCGTAGGAAGTCTTCGTTGAGCTTCCACCCCCAAGCACTTGCAGGTCCTACTCGACCACAATAACACTGGTCTTCGCCAGTCAACGCTATCTGATCCTAACCAGACGTAGCGTGCACAGGAAAATTTCCTTTTTCCCTTATACTATCTGATCCTAACCAGCATAGCATTCATTTTCATTTTTTTGTTTTCTCTGCCATCTGATCCTGACCAGACTTGGCATTTTTCCCCCTTTTCCTCTAGGGTCTCAACTACCTCCAGGTAGTTAGGGTAACTGATTCCTCAGTTACTAACCATGATTAATCATAACTCAATTCAAAATGGTACCAACACAACTGTCTTTTTATTAACATAACATTAACAACAGGATTACACATATTTTAAATAAAGTCTTTGTTCCATATTTACTTCACTAGTTACTAGCATTTACTTTTCACAAGGGGTGTTACAGTTTGTTTGTAAACCATGAGAAGGAAGGCACGCCCCTGTCCAGAGCCCCGTGGAGCTGTTGCTTGCTTAGAGGGCTACACAAGGGAAATCTGCCTCTACGTGCCAGAGTTGTGGTCGACCTGCGTGCTGGTCGTGCATGGACTAGTGAGGAACTTGCCTCCGTTGTTGCTGAAAAACCTGTGTTGTTTTTATCTGAAAAAAGGAAGAGCCCTGAATCAAGCTGCCATTGTTGAAAGAGCGCAGCTGATACTGGTGCTGGCTGTGGGGTCGAAGGGCGTGTGGGATGCCGCTGAAGGCGAACGCTGGGAGGCACAATCCGGCGCCACGAAGGCATTTCCTAAACATCTCGTAATCATGGTGAATGGCATCATTGGAAAATAAGTTTTAGCTAAAATTCGGTGTAATTTGTTGAAGGATTGAGGATTTCTTGAATGCACGGTCCAAAGATTCAAGAATTAATGAATTGCAAGAGGTGTAGTGGCGAAGTTTTGGATTATTATTAGATAGTCGGGTTAAATTTGTAAAACTTTGGTTAAATTTATTTAAGTGTTTTTATGCTATTTGAAAAAAAAAGGTGAAAGTGATTTAAGTTAAAATATTTTGTTGGAGAAGTTTTAAGAGATTTGCTTTATTTCAAGTGTTGAGACTAAATTTAAAATGGGGGTGTTTATTTTTAATGAGAAGATTATAATAGAGTGATAAGGTATTTCATGTGTGGCGAAATTTTTCTGAGATTTAGTGAAATTTGGTGCATTTGTATTTATATTTGGTGGCATTTTGGTGATTGGAGAAAGTTTTTTTTCATCATGGAAAATTTGTTGCCTGACACTTATTTGAATGAATCCACCAAACTGGATGGAGGAAATTATGTGAATTGGAAATTCAAGTTACTGACTATTTTAGAAGGTTATAATTTGTGGTCCATTGTGAGTGGGGATGAGCCCAAACCCACTGTTGCAGGTTCTATTCCAAATTGGGAGAGAAGGGAGACGAAAGCAAAGGTGTTGGTGCGTATGTCCGTAAAGGACAACATTATTCCTCACATCAGAGATTGCAAGACATCAAAAGAAACATGGGATACGATGAAGGGTTTGTATGAAACAACAAATACAAACTGGATCTTGTTTTTGAAGACTAAGCTTTTATCTCTAAAAATGGGAGCAAATGAAAATATAAGCAATTTCATATCTCGTGTTAAAGATTTAAGTGATAAGTTAGGAGATATTGGTGAAAAGGTGTCTAGTACTGACTTAGTCACCACCACATTAAATGGCTTAGTGCAAGATTATCAATTTATTGTTTCAAGTCCTTTAGCTAGAGAGAAACCCCCTACATTTGATGAATTGACAGGAATACTTCTACAAGAGGAGGAGAGGATGAAGAGCTTTAATTTGGGCTCTAGTAGTTTAGATTTGGCATTGGTAGCCAAAGGCAAATATCCATATAGAGGCAAGCAATGGGACAAGAACAAAGGAGGCAAGTTTCAAGCAAAACAGAAAGGTATGACACAGTCTAAATTTCCAATCCATGATAAAAGAAATGATGAGTGTTATTATTGTGGCAAACCTGGGCATCATTCTAAAGATTGTTATAAAAGGAAATATAATGAGTCTAGGCAAAGAAACAGAAGGCATAATGGAAATTTTGTGGACAAGGATACCTCAATCAATGATGGATTTAAAAATCTTAAAATGTTTGTTTCTAATGTTGCATTGTCTGTGGAAAATGATGATGTGAATGCTTGGTTCATTGATTCTGGTGCATCACTCCATATGTCTTGTGATAAGGAGTGGTTTGATGAATATTATGAAAGCATTGATGGAACATATGTTTGTCTAGGAGATAACAAATCACTTAAAGTTCAAGGTTATGGAGTAATAGGTGTGAATTTGCCTAATGGAAAAGAGAGACATATCCATAATGTGATGTATGTTCCTGATATCAAAAAGAATTTAATTTATGTTTCTACTATTGCTAACCAAGATTTGAAAGTAGAATTTGTTAAATCACGGTGTGTAGTGAAAGACATTCAAGATAAGTACAAGGTTATTGCCACAGGAACCAGAGTTGGAGGCTTGTATAAGCTAGATGTGACCAGGAAAAGCCATCAAGCATTGGCATCTACAACAATATCAACAGTAGATTTATGGCATCAAAGGTATGGACATGTAAATCACAAAGATTTAATGCTACTTCAAAAGAACACAATGGTTGAAGGTCTTCCTATCTTGAAGAATGATCATGTTGAATGTGAAGCATGTATACTTGACAAGCAACATAGGGAGGAATTTCCTATACATAAAAAAAAAAGGCAAAGGGAAATACTTGAATTAATTCATACTGATGTATGTGGACCTATGCAAACTAGATCTGTTGGTGGAGCATGGTATTTTCTTATTTTTGTGGATGATAGATCTAGGTATACATGGGTTTATTTCATAAGATAGAAGAGTGATGTTTTTGAGTACTTCAAAGAATTTAAGAGTATGGTAGAAAAAAAAACTGGTAATTACATCAAAATTTTGAGATCTGATCAGGGGGGAGAATTCAAATCAAGAGAATTTAATCAATATTGTAAAATCAATGGGATTCTGCAACAATTTACAGTGCCACATACACCTCAAAAAAATGGAGTTGCTGAGAGGAAAAACAGAACACTAGTTGAATGTGCATGTAGTATGCTTTAAGGTAAAAATATCTCTAATGTTTTTTGGGCTAAAGCCATTAATACTACTGTTTATTTGAAAAATAGAAGTCCAACCAAAATTTTTACAGCTTAAAACACCTTTTGAAGCATTTTATGGGTACAAACCGAAAGTGAGTCATTTAAGAGTTTTTGGTTGCAAGGCATTTGCTCATATTCCTAAAGATGAAAGAAGAAAACTTGATGCAAAGACAATTAAGTGCATATTTATTGGTTATTGTGATAATTAGAAAGCATACAAGTTGTTTGATCCCAGTACTCATAGACTGCTTAGAAGTAGGGATGTGGTGTTTCATGAGAATGAAAATGAAGGTGATAAAATAAATAATACTAGTGTATGGCATGATATTGATGATTATGTCAAATTAGATACTAGTGTTGAACAAGAACAAGAACAAGCACAGGAACAGGTGCAAGTTCAAGAGCAAGTAGCATCAAGCAGTCATGACACTCCAAAGAGAGGAGAGGAGACTTTGTAAAGCCGAAAGAAAGATGGAAGTAGTAAAACTCCAAGAAGGCCATCACGTCAAATTCAGGTACCTGTAAGGTATAAAGATTATGCTTTAATGTCTCTTGTTATGAATGTTGTAGAACCTTCAAGCTATGAGTAAGATAAAGAATATGAAGAATGGAGAGATGCAATGAATGAAGAATATAACTCTATAATCAAGAATTACACATGGGAATTAACATAATTGCCTAAAAACAAATTTCCCATAGGATGCAAATGGCTTTATAAATCTAAATTTAATGTTGATGGAAGTATTGATAAACATAAAGCTAGATTGGTTGCAAAAGGATATTCACAAAAGGAGGGAATTGATTATGAAGATACTTTTTCACCTGTAGCTAAGTTGAACACAATTAGAATCATGATTTCATTAGCTACAAAATATAAATGGAGAATGCATCAGTTAGATGTCAAATCTGCATTTTTGAATGGTGAGTTAAAAGAAGAAGTTTATTTAGTTCAGCCTGAAGGGTTTGTAAAACCGGGAAAGGAGCATCTAGTTTGCAGGTTAAAGAAAGATTTATATGGCTTGAAACAAGCACCAAGTTCATGGTATGAGAAAAATGATTCTTTCTTTTATGAGAAAGGTTTTATGAGAAGCAAAAATGATCCTAACTTGTACATCAAGGAAGATGAAGGCAAGAATGTTTCTTTAATATCTGTATATGTTGATGATCTTATCATAACAGGAAATGCATGCAATTTGATTGAGGAAATTAAAAATCAGTTGTCACATGTATTTGAAATGAAGGATCTTGGTGAATTACATTATTGTTTAGGTCTTGAAGTTTGGAGGGAATCTAGTAAGACACCAATCACACAAAGCAAATATACAAGGGAAATCCTTAAAAAATTCAATATGATTGAATGCAAGGCAACATCTACTCCTTTAGAACAGAATGTCAAATTGTGCAGTGATGGTGGAACCAAGGAGGTGAATGGAACTATGTACCATCAACTAGTGGGAAGTCTGAACTATCTCACCACTACCAGGCCAGATATAGCATATTTTGTCACCATACTTAGTCAGTTCATGGCTAAGCCTTGTGAAACCCATTGGAAAGCAGCAAAGAAAGTCCTTCCAATTTTAAAAGGAACACTTAATTTTGGTATTATGTATATTGATGAATTTGATGTTGAATTGGCAGGTTATTCTGATTCTGACTGGGCTAGAAATCTAGATAATAGGAAAGCTACTACTGGATACGTGTTCAATATCAGTTCAGGACCAATATCATGGAGCAGTAAGAAACAACCAACTGTTTCATTGTCATCCACTGAAGCTGAGCATAAAGCATTATGCAGTGCTACCTGTGAAGCAATATTTCTTAGGAGGATACTTGAATATGTTGGAGAAACACAACAAGCACCTACAATAATCAGATGTGACAATGAAAGCACTATCAAATTGGAAAACAATCTTATATATCATGCAAGGACAAAACACATTGACACACAACATCATTTTGTAAGATAAAAATTGCAATCAAAAGAAATTGACTTATCATATTGTAATACAAATGGAAATGTGGCTAACATATTCACCAAGCCTCTTGGAGAGGATATGTTTTAAATGTGTAGAAGTAAGTTGTGCGTTGTAGAAAACCCAAATTATTTTGTAAGCCTAGCTGAGACTTGGACCAGCAGGCATATCAATTAAGAGTATGTTTGTTATATAGTTGGAATTAAGGGGGAGTGTTGGAAGGAACTAATTCCAACTACCCACAACCTGAATTCAATAGATGTATTAAATGAAGGTTCTAGAATCCATTGAAAATGGGCAAGCTTCCTGAAGAAGCCACCACCCAAATCGATCTCTAGAACTTTCTCCATCTTGTATAAACACCTGTTTAATCAACGAATGGAAGCAAGTTGTGAGTTCTGTGTTTGAGTCTCTGATCTCTCTCTAATATTTTCTAGCTCTGCCATATCTAGCTTAGATGTTGGAAACAATTGGAACTACGACTCCTCTTCCCTGGCTTAAACGGCTTTGTCGGGAGTCCCGACAAGTTATGTCTTTGCTGGGAGCCACTTACTTATGGTGCTACTGGATATATTTCTAGGTTTTCTACTTTGGGCTATGATACTTCTATCAGATATTGATAATGTTCTCAAATGTATTCACATTTTTTTTCCTGAATTTGTCTACTCCTATATTGATACAAAATATTTTTACACCAAGGCCATGGCCTCATGAAAGCTAGCCCAAATATGCGGCATGTTTACATAGCATAGCTGATCAATACTCAAAAAATACCCTGCTGAGTATTGCCCTGAAGGACCGCAAGGAACCTAACCATGACTATTACAAAAAAGTAAAAAGCCCCATTGTTGTGCTTGGAAATAAAAATTAAACAGAGGCCATACAGCAACCGTAATAGGATGACTAGACCATGTCAAGTGAACCGAGAAGCACTACCTAGAACAAAAACTAAGTACAAACTTCAGAAGCAACTGAGACTGCAACTGAGACCCAAAACCATAGGCTAGAAGAGTGCCCCCCTTGCAGGGGAAACCGGCAATTAGAGCTGGTGCACTTATCATGACAGTCAAGTAGGTCATAAGTGAATATCCTTGAGCATACTGGATTCCAAAAAACCATAGAGCACAAACTTGTTTAAACGTCATGAGAGGTGGAGGGATGCTCTTCGATGATGCAACATCCAATTTGTAGTCATCTTCATCCTCAGAGGGGTGGCCCTCTTTTCTTGTAGAGCCGCCACCAATAGGGACACTCGGGTGTGCCTGATCGTTCATGATCTTGGATGCCATGCGTTTGCCTGAGCCTGAGGCCTTGCTCTGCTCGTAGTTCATCTAAATGGTGCCATATCTGTCTTCCGCCAACATTTCCTTAGTCACCTCAAGGGAAACAACTTCCTGACCAACATTAATCTCACAAAGCTCTATGG
The DNA here is from genome assembly GCA_000404065.3 of Pinus taeda. Classification (NCBI taxonomy): domain Eukaryota; kingdom Viridiplantae; phylum Streptophyta; class Pinopsida; order Pinales; family Pinaceae; genus Pinus; species Pinus taeda. Next base: position 65,907 of record APFE031670964.1, read on the forward strand.
TAACAAAGGCCATGAAGGAGAAATTGCCATGAGTGCAGGGGAACTGTATTTGAGTTGTATTAGTATCAGAATTGAAAGAGGTCGCTACCAATTGTGCAGTCCTCTACCCCTTCCCCGACCACTCCTTGTAGCCAGATACCGGTCCATGTGGAATTCCAAACAAAAAGTCGAGGAATCCGTCGAGGAGGAGGAGGCCTGGCGGCCCGTTTGCCCCCTGGAGTTGCCTCTCCTAGAGCTCATCCTCTGGCGAAGTTTCGGCATAACCAAAAGAACAGGAAGATCCGGGCAGCTTGCTAAACTAAGGAGGTAGAAAAGGATTAGAACTAGCTTGGCTTTAGCACCCAGATGGGCGAATGGAAGAGCAGAGGACAGGTAGCTAGCGAATTTGCAGGTGTGGTAGTGAGAAACCTAAAGCCCCAGCCAGAAATCCACCCATGGGACCAGAGCCCAATGTATCCTCGGGATGGTTCGAGAAAGAATCTCTGCAGCTGTAGAGGAGGGACTTGAGCACAAAGGAGGAGCACAAATGAGACGAGATGAGGGCGCCATGATTAAGAAATAAACAGGCTAGAGAGGAGGGACAGGCTGCATTAAAACAACATTATATTTGAGCTCAGGGGAAATAAAGACCGGTTCTGTGAGAGGCCGAGAGGCGGTGGAGATTATCCATGCGCCCACCCATTCTCCTACCCACGTACCTGTACCACATTAAAACACCCAGATCCAGGAGAGATAGATCTTGTTGCACCAAGAGAGTGTAGTTGCGTTTGAGTTGTATATCATTGGAACTATTCAATGGACCAGAGAAGAATGGGAGCTGCTAATCGGCCCCTTGATTAGCCAGTCTATCCGCTGCCTTATTAGTTGTTCGCCGAATGTGCTTGAAGGAGATACTTCATGGAGTTTTGAGCCATTCTTCAATTTGTTCCAGTCTACTTAGGAGCCTCCAGCTCGAAGCCTTCTTTGCTGCTGATGATCGTGATTGTATCCGGATAGCAGCCTCTATTAGAGTTTGTGAATCCCCTTCTACCTCTAGAGGGAAGAAGTTTTCTATTTTGGCTATGCATATACCTTTCCATAAGCTTTCAAGCTCGGCAGCGTTGTTAGTATCTCTACCCAGTGATCCATGATAAATATGCAGAACAGAGCCTTCCACATCTCTAAAGATTCCACCATATCCAGCCGGCCCAAGATTGCCCTTAGCCACTCCATCAAAGTTCAGCTTGTAAGGGTGGATGGCAGGAGGAGACCAAAATTTTGTAGCCTCAGAGTGAATTGAAGTATTAGGCTTGATATGATCTACAGAGGTGAGATCTAGGTTCCAGTTGGCTAGAATGAGGCATTCCTGGGGTAAAACTGGCATATCTGAGTCTTGCCATTGTCTGAGAGCTAGAGTTTCTTGAAGGTTCTGCTTGAGAAGTAGTGAAAGAGTATCAAGAGGCAAACTGTGATTTTTGAAGATCCTGTTGTTTCTTTCCTTCCAGATGATCCAGTAGACGGAGCCCGAAAGGAGGTTCCAAAGGGAATTGAGTAGAGGAATTTGGAAAGGATACCGAGGCTAGTTCCTAATGGTGTTTATAATGTCTCCCTCACTCCTACCTGTTCTCTATTACATTGTGTTGTTCTCTCCCACATTTGAGCTGCTAATGGGCAAGTATCCAAGAGATGCTTGATGGTCTCTAAATGAAGATTATAGTCAGAACATCTGGAAGGCCCAATAAATCCTCGCTTTTGTAGATTATTGCAAGTGAGGATACTTTGTTTGCTTAGAAGCCAAAGGAAAGTGGAGACCTTAGGCCAGATGTTTGGTTGCCAGACTTGGTCCCATAGTTGATCCTTTATAATCTACATAGGTTGATAGAGAATTTGATATGCTTCCTTGGCAGTGAACATGTCGTTGGGAGTATATCCCCATTGCACTTGGTCCTTTTGATCATAAAGCTTAATTTTCCTAAGTTTTAGCTCTTGATCAATTTCATCATAGGTTTCCTCCTGCCAGTTGGCCTGCCATGTGTTTGCCGGTCTAAAAAGTTGAAAACCTTGGGGTGATTGATGCTGCTAGAATTGATGGACATGGATTTGCTCATTTTGCTGCATGGTTGCTTGCCACTTGGGTTTGTGAAAGAGAGAGGCAAGTTTGGGAAGTTGTTGCCAGGAATCCTCCCAAAATCTTGCAGTGGTGCCTGAGTGGATTTCCTAGAATATATGCGCTTGAATAAAGGCACTATGTTGCTTGGCAGCATTCCAAATCAGTGAGCCAGGGGTGGTTGAACTGAATCAGATTAGCTCCTGCTTTGGACTTCTTGGAGCATATTTGGCCTGCCAGAGATGACCCCAGGGAGTGTGTAGTTTAGAGATCCAATTCCACCATATGCGTGCACCCACAATGTTGTTGCTGTGAACAGGATCCCTCAAACCTAACCCCCTAGCTGATTTCAGAAGAAAAACCTCCATCCATTTGACCAGAGCCCATTTTCTGTTGTGGCCCGAGGAGCCCCAAAGAAAATTTTCTTTGAAGATTGCGTATGTTTTTAAGAACCCATTTAGGGGCAGCCAATATTGAGAACAAATACAGAGGCATGGCTTGGAGAACAGATTTGATTAGGATAATCCTGCTTGCAATGTTCAGAGAGCGGTAAGTCCAGGAGGAGGGCCTGGTTTCTAAGTTGTCAAGGAGGGTTCTCCAGGAAGCATGTTTGATAGTAGAATCAAACAGGGGAGCTCCAAGATATTTTGAAGGAAGCTTGGCTATCAAAAAGCCCAAAATCTTAGCTATATTTCTCTGAGTGAGAATGGGAGTGTGGAAGAAAAAGAGGTGGGATTTTGAGGCATTGATGGAGGTGACAGAGGCTTCTGAGAAGAGATTGAGCAGGAGCTTGAAGGCAGAGGCCTCTTGAACTGACGGATGGCCAAAAATCATATTATCGTCAAAAAACTATTGGTGAGTGATGGGGGATTGACCATGCAGCGAAATGCCCTTTAAAGAGTGTGAATTGGTAGCAGAATGAAGAAGGCAGCTTAGTCCTTCGGCCATGAGAACAAAAAGGAATGGGGAAAGTGGATTGCCTTGACAGATACCCCAAAAAGGATGAAAGGGTGGGGAAGGGGAACCATTTAGGACGATGGAAAAGCAGGGGGAGGAAATGAGATTCATTATCCATCGTTTCCAGGTAGCATTGAAGCCGAATGCAAGTAAGTTGTGTTTAATATATGTCTAGCTAAGCTTGTCGAATGCTTTGGAGAGATCTAGTTTGAGAATCATACCTGCTCTTTTCAGTATCTTGAGGAAGTGGATCACTTCATGGGAGAGAATGATACCATCCAGAATCTGGCACCCTTCTACATAGCCTGTCTGCTATGGTGAAATGAGGAGAGGGAGAAGAGGTTTGAGCCTATTCGCCACGACTTTAGATATGAGCTTGTAGATTACATTACATAGTGCAATCGGCCTATATTTATCAGGAGTATTGGATTCTTCCAGTTTAGGAACGAGCGCTATAAAGGTCGTGTTTAGGAAAGGAAGGACCCAATGCATCGATCGCGATTCTTCCACAAGCTCCCAGACCTCTGTTTTGATGTGCTCCCAGAATGCATGAAAGAAATTGGTTGTGAATCCATCAGGGTCGGGCGCTTTAACATCCTTGAGTTGGGCCATTGCATCCTCCACTTCCTGCATAGAGATAGGCTAGAGAAGCCTATTTTTGTGATCTGCATTTATGATTTTAAGAATGTGCTACGTTATAGTTTGTATAGCTTGATTTCTGCAACCCGGGGGTTCCCTAAGAATGTCCTGAAAGTAATCTTGGAATTCTCGTGCCACGTCTTCATGCACCTCCAGACGCTCCCTGTTATAGCTCCAAATCTCGCTATTATGGTTTGTGATGCTGCACTCATGGCCTAGGGAAACCCCTCCTTCCAGACCTGGTCCAAAATCTAAAAAACGGTGTTTTATTCCCTGTACGTGACATTTCCCTGAGTTAAACGCGTGTATACGCGGGTTCATATATAACCAACCCTCGTATATGTATTAAAACACTTAAAAAATTATAAAACTCCTTATTTTCGAGCGGAGATCATGGGTTTTACCTGTTGATCACCTGTTAGCGCCTGTGGCCTCAACTGTCCCAAACCAATTCCTAACTAAAAAACTATTTTGGAATTGGTATAAAAAGACACCAAAGGGAAGGCCTAAGGGAGGAGAGAATATAGAGAAAGGTTATTATACTGAGATTTCCCCCTGATCAGGTCTGAAGACCCTTGTGCCTTCTGCACTTCCCCCATTTTGTACAGGAAACCTTGTTTCCTTGTGATTGGATGTTCATCCCTTAGTTATGACATCTTGGAGTGAGTATTGGAAGGAGACCTACTAGAGGCTTGAGGCGAGACGGATCCAGAAGGAGGCTGAGCTTTGAGCCTGCAGAAGTGGTTCAGGTGATATTGTTCTTTTTTGTACTATTCTATTTGTCTAATAA
>APFE031670964.1:70388-91213 GCA_000404065.3 Pinus taeda
CATGTTTCTTGATTTAGACAACTTTCAGTCTGCTAGGGTTCCACCCAAGAGCCTTAGGGGATAAAATCCCGCAACACTCCCCTTGCTAATTGTTGATGAAAGCGATGTTGTTGTGCATTCTGCTTTGAATGGTTGACCTGTGAAATAATGTAGTATTTTTCTCCCCATCTTTAAGCCATATGATCCTAGATTTTTGTCGCCAGAGAGTCTCTTCTTGTTGCCTTCGTGTTTCAATCTGGGTTAGGAGGGCTTGCTCCTGTTGTGCATAATCTTCCGTTCTTCCCTTAGAGATGATACATTGTTGCAGTGTATTCATTTTTTGCTCCAGCACTTTTTGCTGATCAAATATGTTACCAAACTGTGTGCGATTCCAAGATTTGAGCACTTGTTTAAGGTATTTTAGCTTTTATTGAAATTGAAACATCTTGGCTCCTGCAAGGGGAATGAAGGATTTCCACACAATGATGACCACTTCTTTGAAGTTAGGATGAGAAAACCAGAAGGATTCGAAGTTGGAAGGTCTATTGCACTTAGACCCTAGAAGTGACCACTGTAGCATTATGGGCTAGTGATCGGAGCCCACTTTAGGCATGATGGAAGTATGGAAGTCTCCACCTAGATGAATGGCCTTATCCAACAAAAGTAATCAATCCAGTCTGGAAGCTATATGTTGTGGTCCCCTTCTTTTATTGGTCCATGTATACATACCATTAGAAGTCTGAAGGTCCATTACCTAATTTCTGTGGATGAAGTCTTTAAAGACGATGTTGTCCCCTTCCAGCCTTGCTCGACCTCTTGATTTTTCCTCCAACATTGTGATGATATTGAAGTCACCACCACTTATCCAAAGGGGATGGCCCCTGCCAGAGTTAAGAGTTGTGAGTGTATTCAACAAATCCAACTTTTTTTGTAAAGCTTGTTGAAAATACACATTAGTGAGAAGACCATGGATTTTGGTCCTGATTAGGTGGAATGTAGTCTGAATGAAGAAGTGTGAGGCATGAAAATCTTGAAGGGAGAGAACTTGAGGGTTCCACATGATTTCTAGCCCTCCTGAAGCCCCTGAGGCATCCATAGAGACTGAGCGACATCCTATCCATTCTTTGTTTAGAATTTTCTCCAGTACAGTGTTGTTGCCTTTGGTTTCTTGTAGAAAGACTAATGAAGGCTTTTCTTGCTGGATCATATCTTTTAACATTCGACGTTTTGCAGGGTTGTTAAGCCCTCTCACATTCCATGACATTAGCTTCATGAGGAACAGTGGGGAAGAGATTTGAAGAAATTGGTCAGCTTGGGGAATCTACCAGAGTCCACCAACATTTCTCCAATAATAATAGTCCTTTGCAGATCCATTTTGCACTCATGTTTCTTCGAGTCTTTCAGTATTTTTTTACCATCCCAAGGACTGCCTGCCTGAATGCCAAGATATTTGTTTTTCTATGCTCTGGCTAAAACTATTTCAAGTCTTTTGATCTCTTGAGGGGGTATATCATTGAATTCTTTCTGTCAACACGCTACTTCTAGTTTGAGAATGTCCAGACCTCCCAAATCTACACTTTCTGGTTCCTCCTCCATGTGTATCGGTTTGTTCTGTTCTTCCTCATCTGACTTTTGATGAATACTGAGAGCTAGAGCTACATCTATCTCGATGGTGGAAGATTGTAGGGCTATATCTAGAGATTTTTTTTTATTATTGGAGGTTGAGACGGGGATGCTATTTAGATCGGAGATTGAGGGCGTAGCTGAAGGATTTGGAGGAGACGTAGGAGTAGAAGGGGAAGGAACTGAAGGTGGAATGAATGTGTGATCCTCCAAGTTGGTTTGTGAAGACAGGATTTCAAAACTATTCAGTGTTTCAGGTTTCTTGGGATCATCTAGAGCAATTGGAGGATTCTTGGCATGCTTTATGTGACTGAAGACCTTTTTCAATCCCTCAACATCTTTACTCGTCTCAATTACAGGAGCTTTAGCCTGAATATTCAGAGGGTAGTCCCTGAAGAGATGGCCATGTTCATGGCACTTTCTGCATTGAAAAGGAACATGCTCGTAGTCTATTGTTTGGAACCATTCAAAATTGTCATGAAATAGACTTACCGAAGACGTGATTTCTTTGGCCAGATGCATGTGTACACAGATCCTGTCGTAGGAGGTGTATCTTCGGGATTTGGTTTCTTCAGCGGCTTTTTTGAAAACTCCCAGGCTGTTGCCAATGCCCTTTAAGGTCTCCTCGTTCCAGTATTCCAAGGGAAGAGAGTACATACGTATCCATACCAGAGCCCATTTGAAATCTTCTTTGTCTAGATTGAACCTTTCTTTCCATTCATGAAGATATAGGCCTACAGAGTTGAAGAAGTACGAACCTCCTTCGAAGATGCGAGTTTTGTCTTCCAGACAGTTGAAAGTAGCAATGAAGAAACCTTTGGGACCAAGATGTAGGGTGACTTGTCCTTTAGGCTTCCATTTGGAGGCGATCCATCCATGCAAGGCCTTTTCACTTGGCCAGAATCCAAGGAACTTGCCTATGAGTGCATGATCCCTCATGTATTGGATTTGGTTGTTGATTCGATCACTGGGAAGATCTATTTTGATTCTCTCTGTAGAATTGGGAATGCATGTTGCATAAGACGGTTTTCGCCGTGACGTCGAGTCGTTATGATCTGTACCTTTGTCTTTGGCTGCCACATGGCCTGTAGCAGAGTCTCCATTGTTGTCAATGACAAGATCGGTGTTGAGGGCGACATATGGGGTGGAGTCGGAGCCGGCTGGAACATCTGCGATTATTGGAGTGTCAGAGGAAGGGCTTGATGCGGGGGGGGGTGAGCCCACCCCTCTAGAGGGCGGTTCCATATTGAGAGGATCAATGGTAGAGAAGGACAGGAAAGCCAAGGGCGCAGAGGAGATAGGTGACGAGTTTACTCAGGAACTCTAGCAAGGGCAGCATCACACCTCTGTTTACTCAGGAACCCTCGCAAGAGCAATTCTAGGAAAAAAAAATCCAAATGTATTCACATTAAAGTATAAAAAGTTTAAATTATATGTATAAATAACACGTTAAAGAGTATGCGAATTCTATATCGAATCGTTATAGAATATGTACATTATATATCAAATACTTTTGGATACAACAATGTTTCATAATGATAAAGATAAATATAACCATCACTAAATAAAAGCTAAACCTAGATAAGCAAGATAATACCATTTTCTTCAGGCGAGAATCAGAGTCAATTGTTTCTCGATATCAAAATGGGATTTGAGCAGGGTGCTTGCCCACTGCCAAGTTGAACTAAGAGTTTTCCCACATTTTTCTATTTCATGCAACGTTAGAATCTAAACACTAATATAATTCAATTAAGTTAGTATTAATACATAAATGCAAGTGATATAATTCACTTATCAATAATTTTGATAGTATTTTTTCTTAAACAAATCCCTCTTCATTATTGTTATCACTCATATATCTTCGGGAAGGAAAAGAAAGACTTGTTATCACTCATATATCTACAAGAAGGAGATGAAAGAATGTGTTGAAAGGAGAAGAAACAATGGGATGGAAAGAGAATATGGAAAGAAGCAGAAGAAGGGATGTGAAAGGAAGCAGTCTGAAAAAACAATGTTGGAAGCGAAATATCAAAAGAAGTAGAAAAAACAGTTTTGGAAGGGGAATATGATAGGAAGAAAAGAAAACGGATGCGAAAGGAAGCACTGTAAGCAAAAGAAGAAGCGACGTATATTTAGAAAAAGTTGAAGAAATAATGTAAGGGTTTTTTCTCCATAATACAAGGTTTTTTTCTCTAAAATAGAAATGACGTCATTGTTGGGAATGAAGGGAATTAAATATTAAATTTTCATAACCTGTGATAGAATTATTTAGAAATTTAAAATGTAAAGACATAAATGAAAAGAAATAAAGGAATATAACATATGGTTCTGGTTTCCCTGCCTTGGAACAAAATAAAATGGCGAAAAAGATTTTACTATAAAAAATATATATTGAAAACCTAAATTCTAATGATATCAAACTAATATTAACGGCAACATTCCAATTACTATAATACCTACCTTACTTGTGAGAAGGACTAGTAATACAAAGAAAATAGAATAACATGTCACAATATCAGCCTACCCATGGTGAACATTTATATTTTTCTTTATACTTTAAGTATTGAAAATAAGACAACTAATATGTTAAATATTAAAAATAAGAGAATAAAAGGAATAAGGTACCAGCATATTATTTATTGTTGAATTTTTTCATTTAATTCTTTTTTAAACAAATCTATGCGAATATCATTTTCCTTTAAATTTTATTATTTTTTATTTTCTAAATTACTTTTCATAGTACTAAATTTTAGTCCTAATTAATCATTCAAACACTATAAAGTATAATCTTAAACTATATTCTAACTATGTAGGTAGATAATAGTATATTATATATGTTGTGAAAAGTTGAAGTATAATTTAAACTACGTAGATAATAGTATATCATATATGTTGTGAAAATATATTACATGAATAAACATTTTTATTTAGGAATTTAGGTGCTAGACGGTAGTTTTATTTAATGACATGGTTGATGTGGGTAATTGGAAAATATTGCTTGGTAATAAGAAACATACCTAAATTATTTTTTTCATAATTTTGAAATTTAAGTATTACAATAATAATGGTTATGATTATTAAATAATTAATTATATTTTTTTTGTTTATTAATGTTTTCATTTTCTTAAAATAACTTGCATACAAAATCAAATATTATTATTTAACGGGGAAATTAAACCTACCAATAATGATCTATTCTTTTTTAAACAAAAACATTCTAAAATAAAATTAGTTTACATTTCAAGTTTCTAACATGCACTATGATAGATATTTATATAAACAAGTGCTAGTTATTGCTAGCTACACATACTCTAAAAAAAACTATTTTATTGACAGTAAAAAACAATAGCTAAGAGGTTGGAAGAAACATCAATTATTTAAGGCTATGACTGGGCCAGATCCTAGGTACTTCTACCTGCTAGAGCTAGAGGTTTGAGGCCTCATTGTGGATGAACCTCTCTGTGGGCCAAGAACACATCAAGGCTGACCGAACATGAGCATTGGTGGTATTGGACACGTTGTATTTCATTAAGACAAGCTATAATGTCATTTCATTCCTCATGCTTTTCTTTAAGAACTCGACCTAGAAGCATCTTCATTTTCTAATGGAGGGCGATGTAATTAGGATATTGGCTCCATCTTCTCTTGGCATGGCTAGTGTTGGGAACTCAGTTAGCTACTTCAGTTTGGATTTTAGAATTAGAGTAGTTTTAGTAATAATTTGTAGCTAAGGCTTCTAATTGATAGATTTCCTCTTATATTTATGGAGTGGTGGAGTGACGAATATAGTTCAAATAGTTTGTGCTTGGGCTTCAGCCCCAGGTCGATGTTAAGGGCCTTGACCTCCAAAACATCGACAAGAGTGTATATGTTAGTGGAGCATGGAACTCAGTGTGAGGATAGTCCTAGTTAAAGAAGATTCCCGGTTAAAGGGAAAACTAGTGAGACGGGTCACTAGGGCCCATGGCAAGCTGAGAAAAAAATTAACACTTGGTTGCAAGATGGACCTGGGAATAGAATTGACTAGTAGTGACAAAGAATGAGCATACATAGAGTAGCTCCAAGTAGGGTCCAATAACCATAAAATACCATATGAAAAAATTAAATTCCACACCAATGAGATGACATACAAAACATAAACCAAATTCCACCTTACAAATACAAATAGACTAATAATGTTATAATGATTAGACATAGAAACATTTACCCCACAACTATCTTCCTATTAGGTATTGAGATGATATAAATGAAACTTGATTCCTCTCCAACCACTTCACATTCTAGCTCTGACCCCCATTGTGACCATTTCCAAAGTCATAAGATTCACTTCCTCAACATCTATCATCCAACTCCATGCTTGAAATGCGAAAATAAGAGGTGTGAAATGAAAGCTAGCCTCCAAGAAACTAGGACCTTCATACAATAGAATTTCCACAAAGATAGCATCATGGGAAAAATATCCCACCTATAATTGGGAATCACCACTGAGACTATAGAATAACACAAAGTCACGATAGAAAGTTCGACAACTTGGGAAAGGAATGAGAGCTATCATCTTAATGCTAAGGGATGTAAGATGGTTACCATGTGTCTGCATGGGGTTGGATAGCCACACTATCCCCTCCTCTTAAATGCAATGGTAGGTCGCAGGGTGGTGGGATTTTGCCTCCCCCCTCATTTGGAGTAGATTTTTATGCCCTGATCGGGGATCTTTTATTTTGAGCTATGATGAACTATAGTCGACCCCTCCATTTTTATCACAACTTATTTGAATATATGGCTACATGATTTTTGTTTCGTTTCTCACAACCCATGGTTGAAAAGAAATAAGCTAGCTTGTTTCATGACAGTCAAGAATGGGAGATGGTTATGGAAGGAATTGTTCGAATTAAGGATTGAATGTGAGATACAAAAATATATAATCATCAACTCTTGAACAATTTCTCTAAGGGAGTCTCTTTTAAAACTCTCTTAATTATAGTGATTACTAGCTAAGAATCACCATCCACGTATGTTTTTTAATACCCATCATTCTTGGCAATATGTAGAGTTATCTCCAATGCAAAGAATTTAGTTAAATTGTTGTTATTTATATCACAATTACCTACATAGAGAAAGAGCTATCTTCCCTCACTCTCACAAAATATTCCTCCATATCTAGATTGACTAGGGTTCCCTTTAGAAGCACCATCAAATTTCAACTTTACAAATCCCCTTGTGGAGTGATGAAGATGATAGAGGATCCATTTCTTCATCCCAAGGATTTTTTGAATCACATATTTCGTTGCACAAATCTCACAAGTGTTACTAAACTCATTCATCGCTAGAGTTAATGGATCCTTGAAAGTTAGTTAAGCAAATTTTGTTAAACACATAGGGAGTGCTAGATTACGCAATGCCCAACAACCACCCACACAGTGTGAGTCAAGGTTGTTTCAAACTTGAGGCCTTTAGTGTGATACAAATTGTTAAAACTTACCACAAAGATAAAATATTTATCAAGAGAATTAAATATTAACGAGCAACAAAACATTAAACCATAAATACAACATGCAAACAATCACATAATTTTTCTCTTGGGAAAATCCCAACTCTAGGGAAAAACCCAACCTAATGAAATTCCACTATCCCTTGTCCAAAACCCTAACTAAACTGGAAAAGTGAGCCTTCACCATTAACTTCCCTTGGCCGCATTAAAATAATGTTCTTCTCGACCTTTTAAAGGACCCATCACATGAATTCCATGGGAAAATACCAAGGGTACACTAAACCACATGCCCAAAACCATTACTATATGACTCAATCAAATTTGAATATTCCCCCAATTCAAGTTTATCTAACATTTGGTATTAGAGATTTTTATCTTCCCCTTTGTTTGCATGGATGGGATAAACTAGATCTCTTCTGGAGAAATGTGAATATGTTATTAATGATCAGCTTCACTGCCACTACCATTCTCCTCATCCTTTCAGACCTTCACCAATGGCCCAACTACTCTGTCTCTAATCATGATGCTCCATGTCTCTAAAACAATATGTTGACTTTGACCCCCAACAAATAGCCTACATTTACACACAAACCTCCCCCAGCTTTGCATTGCCTGAGCAAGCTTACTATACGTGGCCAACAACTCTTTATCTATGTGAATTCCTCTACAATGACAACTTTCCTTTCTACAATGTCATTTCTCTTATGGTTATCCTCTGCCTATATTTATACACACAAATCTATTCATCTGTGATGATTGCTTGGCACTCCATTCTTTGACGTAGGAAAAAAATGCATTGCCCTTTTGACATATCTACGTGTTACATCTTTCCTATTTGAAAAGCATGGGTCTCAACCAATGCACATGGACTTACTCTTCCATTACGATGACCTCCAGGAAAAACCTCGGTTTTATTTATAAGTACATTCAATAGGTATAATATGGTATCATTGCCCACTAGTTTGAATCTCGGGCCCTCGAGAAGTATCTCGATCTTATCTGCCACGTACAACACTATTGGACAGAAAATTACTAAATAATGGAGTCAATTATTCAATGTAAATAGGCATACTATTATAAAACTTGGTAAGGCATGCATATCTCTAGGAAGTTTCCTGTAAAGTCTAGTTTTAGACCTATGTGGTTGCATGAATGTTGAGTTAAAATAAACCTTAGGAAAAAATTTTGAGGTGGATAAGGGCTAGAGCAAGAAAACTCGACTCACTTGGCTAGTTTGATTGGATTTGGTCAAGGGAAACCCAAACTCAAGGTTTAAGGGGGAATGCTGGGTGAACTTGATTTGGTGGAAAGAGTCAAAGTTGATCGGGTGAAGCAGTAGTGGTTATGGGCACGTGGTTTAGTGTACACATGGTTTTCTTCCTGTGCGATTCATGTGATGGATCCTTTTAAAATCCAAGAAGAACTATATTGTAATGTGGCCAAGGGAACTTAGCAGTGAAGGCTCACTTCGAAAACTTAGCGAGGGTTATCGCCAAGGGCTAATGGAATTTTGTTATGCTGAGTTTTTCCCTCGAGTTTTGATTTTCTAAGATAAAAATTGTGTGCATGTTGTGTTTAAGGTTTAACGTTTTGTTGCTAGTTAACATTTAATTCTCTCGGTAAATATTTTATCTTTCTAGTAAATTTGTAACAAGGATGGGTTCTTATCGTAGTCACCATGGACGGTGAAAGCTCCAACTTATTTAAAAACCCTAAGTCATGTTGATTAGCTTCCCAATCTTCTCATCTCTAGTCATTAGCTAAATTAGTTTCATTCACACTTTACTTGATAAGCTACAATACTTTCCCTTCTTTGGTCTTTAATTGATTGAATATCCTCTTGTTTCTCTCCATCTAGATCAACCACATTAGGAAACCCATAATCAAGATCCAAGCTTGATTGAGGATTTGTTTGTTAAAAATTCCTTGCCACCATTTTTCTATGAAGTTAGTTTTGATTCTGATTGCCCAAATAAAATTAGGATCAATGCCCATAGTATATTTGCGAAGGGGCGTACATTATGTAAAATTTCCATAATCTCCTCTTGTTTTGAGCATAAGGGGCAAATCTAGAGACCCTTGAACCCTTTCATTGAATTTGATGCCATGAGAGTACCTTCTTTCTACCAATCAACCATAAGAAGTAGGTGGCTTTGAACCATGGTCCTTGTATCCAAATAATAAATCATTAAGTATTATTTAAGTTTTAAATGTAATATTCAATAATAATAAAAAATAGTATTTAATGTAGTACATGCTTTGATGAGATTGTGTTAATGCATACTTGACAATCTTAACCAACATATTACATGCTTTAATGAGATTTTGTTAATGTATACTTGACATTCTTAGCATCTTTTATTAATTTAATAATACAGTCTTTTCTTTATAGAATAAGAACGATTACAACACAACCAATGCATATTTTCAATCAGAATGATTCATAAAAATATTAAAATTTGACTAAACAAATTTATTAATTTCTTATTGGGTGAACAAAAATTTAATATTTTAAAATATAAAAATAAATTTGATTAAAATAATTTTTTTTTAAATTAATCTTATCAAATTTTAAATTTAATTTTTTAAATATTAAAATATCAATTAAAATATTTAAAAACATAAACATTTAAAATAATAAAGTAAATTTGATTAAATAATTTTTTTTAAATTAATTTATGAAATTTTAATTTTTTAAATATTAAATATCAATTCAAATATTTAAAACATAAGGAAATCGAGAAATATGAATATTGAGAAAAAAAACAACTTTGTGTTGAAGTATTTGTTGATGTGAATTGTGAGCAATTTTCTTACCATTGTGTGCTAATTATTCAAAATTAATTTATTTTTTTATTGTGACAATATTACAAATTTTTCAATATTTATATATATATATATGTGGGTAATTATTTGTTTATTTATTTATCTATTTATCAACATTAATTTATTTTTTATTTGAACAATATCACAGCTTCTTCCAATTATTTTATATTTATATTCTATATATCTATATTATATGATTGTATTATTCTTATATGATAATGATAATGTTTTATATATAAAAAATAAATAAAAGGAAAGAAATATAAAGAAATTATATTAAAAAAATGAGAAAGAATCTAACGTGGAATTAGGTTCAAATATAATGTTCCACGTACTAATTAATATAATGTTCATGTTTACATCTTCGTTGGTTTGATGGCACTGATAAGACATTTACTAGTTCAATAAACATTGTTGCATATATTTACACGGTGTAAACCCTCGTGTGTATAGAAAATAGCGCATCATTGTTTTCACAATTTATTGCTTAAAGAGGTACAGATCAAAGAGAAAAAACATTTAAAACCTTGGTATCTCAAATTCGTTATTCGTAATAATTGCATTTCAATAGGAAACATTAATGAGTTTTAATTGGAGAATAAGAAAGAGCGTTAAGAATTTGAGATCGTACATGTCCAAATTATGATGAATAATGAGAAAACGTAAGAGATACAATGTAGGTCTCTTTCTTCAGTTAGCTTTTTTTGGGAAGGAAAAATATGCTGGTATTAAGACACCATAATTTCTAAGATACATTCTAAATATAATAGATAATATTGTGCCATATATGACAATCTAGGGAGTCAGTCTTAATTTTTCATAGTCAAAAACATAAAAAAAAACTACACCTAAAAAACAATAGATGACAACTACTAGAATAATATAATATGTCCGAAGTATTCAAAATTCAAAAACACGAATGTGTGTGAGTGTGAGCTTGTCTCAATGTGTGCGATGAACCATGTGATCATCCAGATTAATTCATAACTAAAGTAGAAAAAATGATGGCATCCTCAACAATGATACTGTTGTCCACCAGCATAGTGAAATGTATCAAACCCATGATGGCATCCTTATCAACGATATTGTTGTTTACCAACATAGAGAAATGTATTAAACCCACCGAAGAAGAAATGTCGATTTTCGACATAGTATTTGCAATGGAGTTGTGTTCCCTGTGGATGTGCTGAAAGGTAATCTGATAGAGTAACAGCTTAAGATATTCAATGTGGTTGATCCATCTTTATAGAGGTAGATGAAAAATATAAAATACTCTTCATGTTGTGAATAAGAACACGCGAATCTCTAGATATAAATGTTTTGGATATCAAAAAAAACTTTACAAACAATAATAAGCCCTAGTTAGATGATTTCAACCGGCATGGAGTGGAATTTCTGAAACATATTGCCTTAACGAATGTATGCTTCTGCTTCAAGGTTGCTAACATATTTTCAAAAATAATGGAATTTCTAACTTTCCATATCTCCCAAAAAAAACTACCAGAGGAATGGCAAGTTGATCCCTTGTCCTCTTCATCCCTTGTCCTCCTGCTCCACCATAGCAAACAAGAATTTATAGGGTCGTGTACCAATAGAAGAAAAGTAAATAAGATTAAGATCCTGAACCATAACTGAACAGTAATCAGGCAATCCAACAAAGCTACATCCCTGCAAGGTACACCTCGACCAGTTCTGTTTACCCCTTTTGTTCTTCAGATTCTCCCAAATCAGTATCTTGTTATTCCAAACTAGCTTAGATAAAAAAAACATGGTGAAATGCTCGTTCCCTTGTGTTTTTTCTTTTAATTCTCATTATCCTTAAATGGTTGTTACCAAGAATAACGTTTTCAATATCATAGATCGATTTTATATTATACATCACTTTCATTAGTTAATGTTTATTATTGGAATTTTTTTCCTTTTGCTTATTCAGCATGAAGACAAGTTTAGAGAATGGATGAATATAAGGATCTCTCCTGATTTTGATTATTCAGCATTAGGGACAAGTTTGGGTAATGCAAGCGTCTTTCCTGGGTCAATTGTAGTCTCAGTGTTACGATGGATATTGGCGCACATTATTACTTTCATCAGTTGATGTTTGTTCTTGGAATTTTTCCCATTTTTATTATTCAGCATTAAAGAAAAGTTTGGGAAATGGTTGAGTGTAAGCGTCTCTCTTTGTTCACGTGTAGTCTCTATGATATGATATGATGGATGCTCGCGTACATTTTTCATGGATAAAATTTTATAGTTATATATGGTTAAATTTTATGGGTTATATACGGTTAAATGTTATTGGTTATATAGGTAATTAAGTTGATTTATTAATATTGGTTATATAGGTAATTAAGTTGATTTATTTTTATATTAGGTATATGGACTATTTACTAATTAGTAAATGGTGATATTAGGAAGTTTTTTAATATTAGTATAGATCTATTTTAATTAAGTATCTACTAAGTGTATAAAAATCAATTTTTTTTCATTTTAAAAGATATTTGTATCTCAAGAAATTTGATTTTTTTAAGCATTTAGTACATCCAAACTTAAAATAAATCTATTCTCATATGTTAATATAACAAAAGTTAACATTATATAAATTTAATAATGAATTATTCAAAGTTATTATAATAATATTAATATTAATATTAGATTTGATAATATATTATATAATAGAATATTATCTTTCAATATTAATATTGGATTTAATAATGTCTTTTACATATTATTAGGATAACAACATATTTAAATATTACAATTTTGATGTGAAATTATTTTTATCAGATTTTAATATATTTATAAAATATGATTTTCCTTTCAAAGATTTACTTTAAAGAGTAAAATGTCTAAAATTTAATGTGAAAAAAATTAAATATATATATATATATATATAATCCGTTGAAATTCAATCTATATGCAAAGTTTCTCTATAGATATAGCTATAATTTATTATTTTCATGTTTCAAACCTATGGTTTATTATCTTCATATTTCAAACAAAATACCTCGCTATATAAATATTTCTCCAGAGATTTTAGATATAATTTATTATTTATTTTCAGAGAAAACAATGACCATTTATATTGTTGATTTACCTTAAAAAAGTATTATTCTAAAATTTTGAATGTTTCTTAAATCCCGCAACACCCTTCTATCCAGCTATAAAAGACGTTAAGTGTCGTAAACTATAGAGTGAATTTAAATGGTGATCCTTTTCCACGTAATGATGTAAGTTGTAAAGTGAGTTTACGTAGTAATCCCTTTCCACATAATTAAACTATACTAATTAGCGGATGGCTTGCAGAAGAATACTGACTTTTTCTAAGTTGTTCTCCATAAGGATGGCTATGCATTTCATTATGAGGAAGGGAGATGAGGTTACAACTCTCGAACCAAGTATATTAACCTAGATATCATGTACGAGTAAAATTTTTATGTGATTTTTTGCATTCCCTAAAGCTCTATACATAGTTTTAGATTCCCACGTACTTCTATTTTGAATAGTAGGATCAATGGTCATTCCCATATGGTATTTTCGGTGTTTGTGTGATTAAGTTTTTTTTTTTCAATTATGAGTGGGAAATGTTGTGGCCATTTATTGTTAATTGTTTTTATAAAACCATTTTAAATGCTTAAATAGTTTAGCCCACTATCCAATTGATATCCTTATTCAAATTATGGAGTGGTAAGTAATAGGAGGAAAAATGATATCACTTTTGTAGTTATTATATCTGTCGAAGCAGGTATATAGCGATCGATATCGCTTTGACTACGAATTAATTTAGTTTGACTTTTTAAATATCAACCGCTATTCAATACTTTAACCAAAGTTTTACGCAAAAAGTGAATTTTTAAAATCATTTAAATATTTTTCGATGGTTTTCATTGCCCATTCAGCTTTGGGGTCTTATTGCCAACGTAGAACTCGCTTTTAAGCAAAGTTTGGCCTTTAACCAAAGTTTTTGGAGTATCATATGATCTATTTACCTAATGTTTTTAAAAACATTTGGTCAAACAAAAATTTTATCCAAAGTTTTGTTACATAGGTCTTATTGCAGGTTTCGTTTTCAGATGTAATCGTCCCTTTTAACATATGCTAAGTTGCTAAAAATGGGGTATTTGTTCTTTGTTTTCATCTTGGGAATCTTCAATGAAAACTATACGAAGATCCTAGCCTTACATTTGGAGAACCCTAAATCTAACACCTATTACTCATTAGGGTTGGCTTGGCAACTCATTTCACAGAATAGGCTCCAGATGGCTAACATGCTCCATCTGGTACGTAGGTGAAAACTTCACATAAGCTTGAGCTTTCAAGGAAGGGTGAACATGGAACTGGAAAATCGGCAAACAGGGAAGACCAAACGTGTTAGAGTGTACGAGTTGATTCCTGCAACAAAGCCATAAAGGAATTCACCATAATTGAATGGCACAACAGAGCCAGCGACCTGAACCCAATGGGGCAGCAGCTGCGTGCATATCCCAGCGCTTCTGTCACAGTGCTCGCTAACAATTTTTCTGTTAGGAATATCAATTTCAAGGTGCAGAAATGGTTAATGGTGAATTCTAATAATTGTTATAACAACTTAATTTGATTGTAGATTTCATATAAAAAAATAATGCTTAAATTGTGATGTCAATGCCAATGCAGAAAACAGCTCCAGCACCCATGCCTGGAATGGAAGGATGGCAAGCAGTTGCATTCAGAATATCTGGTACAAGGCCTATTTCCTGGGGTGTGGATTTTATGGTGCGCAGGATATACTCTGTGACGACGAATGCCGCCATTATTTCAAGGAGTGTTACATTGAAGGATCCATAGACATCATTTTTGACAATGGGAGATCCATGTACAAGGTCAGAACATGATAAACTAGCACAGAGACCCATCTAAACCATCTCCGGACCTGGTTGCGAGACAAAAGTCCACCAGGTTCACTTTAAAACTACATCATTCTTGAAGTTGATACCTTCATGAAAACATCAATATCGGCATCTGGTCTCACGCCTATTTGTTCCTCTCTTCTGGAAAGCTCAGTTAACACATCTGCCGCCATCTTAATCATGAGGACTTAAGGCTCGAAGATAATATGAAACACAGATATAGATATTTTCACATAAATATAGAGATTTTCTCTCAACTTACAGAAATGCGGATCTGTAATAACGTAGTGAAGTTGTAGTGTAGATTTTATCAACAAATAATTTGATAATGTATATTTAACAATGGGATTACTTCATATCAGTTACAGATTCTAAAATATTCTGAATTTTATAAGAAACTCTATAATAATGGGCATTTTTTTGTAGAATATTAGAGTGAGTAATGCTGTTATTCAGAATATTCTAAAATCATGTTGAGCTCCAATTTAACGATGTACTAAGATTAGATTCAACAATGTAAATGCTGACCAGGAGCATAAGCATCTATAATAGGAAAATAAATACCATATCTTCAACCAACGCCTGGGCAACGAGCCGAAAAGTTGAGTTTCTGTAACCGTCAATTCGTTGAGGGCATGTCCATTATATGTAACTCCTTGAACCTGAATGAATATCAGACATGGTTTTAGATGGGTCTGTGTTGTCTAGTATAGAATCATTGCATTTAATAGATCTACTGTATTGTTGTTAAAGAAATTGATTAGAAATATATTAGCCGAGAACAAAATTTTATAGAAATAGAAATTGGTTTTTATCAAGTTTTAAGGATTAGATCAATATACTTAACCACAAATTAGCATTCAATCCATAAATAGTGTAATGAATTTTATTTTTCCCGATAAATAGTGAACCACATCTACGATGGCATGGCCGGATTTCTAGCTACCATATCCTTAACCTTGAGCAACCATCCATAGTAATTTCTTCAATGAAGTTAGCCCAATGTTGTGTAACAAAGCTATTAGTCTGCAGCCGAACAAGCTCGTCAATCCAATGTCTAGTATCCTCGCCTAGAAAAATCAATTTAGTGCATAATAGCTACATTAAAGAAATTAAGGACTTACATCATCGCTGAATAAGATCAAAAGAAAAACGAAAAGTTAAAGGGCAAGTGATCCAATATATAGAACCGGCTCCTCGATCTGGTCCGTAGCATGCATTTTCAACTCTTCTGATTATGCCATGGTGAACATGCCTATGCCTAGCGCCACACCGAGAATTAATCTGGTTGTTTCTTTTAGAAATGAATTAATCTGGTTGTTTCTTTTAGAAATACAAAAGCCTTCCCGATTACATTTTGCAACAAGATGCATTCAATGAATTATCGTTTTCTGTCTATTACACAATGTGGTTGATATAGTTCTAGAGGTGAACATGCCTATGCCTAGCGCCACACCGAGAATTAATCTGGTTGTTTCTTTTAGAAATACAAAAGCCTTCCCGATTACATTTTGCAACAACATGCATTCGATGAATTATCGTTTTCTGTCTATTACACAATGTGGTTGATATAGTTCTAGAGAAAACAAAATGTCAGAGAAAATATTGTTTCGATTGTATTTAAATTTTGCATGCCATATATGTTTGTTAAAAAGGGAAATGGTACAGATTAAATATTGTTCCAATCGTTGTTGTATTTTACACGATATATAAATTTGTTCAGCTTTAACCGAAAAAAAAAGGTTAACTAAAAATTGAAATAGTTGGATTTAACACAATATATAGATTTGTTAAGCTTTAACTGATAATCAAGACCTTTATTAATGTCTTGTGTGAACAGGTGGGTAGACGGGCACACGTAGTGGTTGTGTGTTTTGCATGTTGCTGGATGTCTGAGTGTCTCGCAATGGCGGGTTGAATGCTTGTCCCTAGCTGTTATAGAGCATCAGTTCATAGAGAGAGCCCTGTTGTGGAAACAATTTCGTACTAGGTAGATACAGTTACGCTTCTCGTTGGATTTATTGACTGGACTAATGAAGTTCCAGTCTAAGAAGCAGCCGAGCGGAAGACTAGCAATGTATGGTGAAACTGGAAACTAATACTTGGTTAGTCATGTGCCCTATGCTTCTTTTGAACTTGGTCAATTGACTTGGCTTATTATTTCAATCCAAGTTAATATACAAGCTATTTTCGGCAGGTATGCCGTGTGCAACGCGAACTTGTTTAAATTATGAAGTGGTAAGAAATCAAGGAAAGAAAAAGATATTATTTTTATTATATCAAAATATTATCATTTACCAATAGAAAGGTTTATCTTATTTGAACTATGGTTTAGATAGGAACAATCCTAAAACCTTATAGAACTACACAATGAATATAACTACGATGAGCATAAAATATTGGTTTAAGATTTTAGTAGGTTAACATGAAACTGGTTCAAGATCTTAGTAGGTGTACATGTTTCATGGTAGGATATTATTATAATTGTTATTTAATCAAATATATGAAATTTATTGTTTTTTTTGTGATTAACATTAATAATATTTCATGGTAATATTTTACTCTAGCCAATAACAAGATTCACCATTTTAAAATATATTAATGGAGAAGATCTCATGAAAGTAGAGAGGAGTATCTTTGAAATTGAATATAGTAATACCTAATTTTGAGTATATTTTTTTCTACTCCTACATGTTGTATTTCCAGAGATTTCGATAAATAAGAAATGTCCGACAACAAATTTTTTTTTGGAATTTCTTCTTTGAGATCGAACTTTAAAGATTGAGTGCTTGTACAACAATATTATTTAAGATATGAATAAGACATAGGTGGGCTTCTTGTGTGCTTTTAATAAATGCACCTATTCAAAAAGTATATTTCAATGCATGGTTCTTATTGTATAGTCTATGAGAAATATAAAAAGGAGGAGCAAGCATAGATAAGCTATCAATTACAATATAGAAGGTGCTCTTGCTCATCATTAAGACATTGGTAGGCTTATTGTGTGGTTCTAATAAATGAGTCTACCCAAAAATTCTATTTCAATGCATGGTTCTAATGGTGTGGTCTATGAGCAATATAGATAAGTTATCAATAGAAATATAGGAGGTGCTCTTCTTCATCACGTTATGATTCCTAACATAGAAGTCACAGAAAATGAACCTTCCAGGCTAATATATACTAACTCCACATTTCTTCTTTTAGTTCAGTAGGTTAAACATGATATATGCTAAATATATATACTTAATGCTTCTATTATTATTGAATTTGCAAACACTTTAATTCTAAAATGTAAATGTAAGAAACTCAATAAGGTTAGAATATATAGCCTTAAAGATGCTAGTGGTTTTTAGAAATTAAATATGGATTTAACTTTTAGCAAATCAATCTTATGAAATGGATTTTTTCTTATTAAACCTAAGAGATTATGTTTTACATCTCAAATTGCATAACAAAATGAAAGTGGAATCCTTGCATGAATTATATTGTTTATGCAGCATATAGTAGAATTTTAGTAGTGGAAAATAAACTCAAAAAAAAAAAATTCAAACTCAAATCAATAACATCCATCCAAAAATAATAAATTCCCCATGCTAATTTATAGCCAAAGAAAATAAATACCTCTTGATAATTTATAAGCTAATAATACACCTACCATCTTAGCTTACCATATCCCCAATGTCTCCTCTCCACCTCCATTTCAATTTGCTCCTAGTTGTGCTAAAATGGATGACGCTACCACCACCTTTGTTGGTGCTCAAGCTTTTGCTATGCTAACTAATTTTTCAGCTGCTAGTTTTGCTAGCATAGCCTTTGATCTCAATGTTCCCACAATCATAACTAGATGAGAAAATAAAAGCATACTTATAAAAAAAAATGAGACTTATTCAGAATGAAAATTATAACCTATAATGGTTGTTCTTCTATTGAAGCATTGCCATTAGATTTTGGCATTCTTATTTTACGAATTAGGTTATTGAAGCATTGCCATTAGATTTTGGCATTCTTATTTTACGAATTAGGTTCCAATAACCACTGGCATACATGTTTGCACATGCATATCCCATTGAGTGGATATCGTGTTTGGACTACAATGCAAATTTTTGAGAGCCTAGGGTCACCAACATACATGGTTAAAGCCACCAACATACATGCCTACACAAAGAGAACCCATTGAGAGAACACGGTGTTTGGATGAGAGAGTCAAATTTTTCATTTAACTATTTTCTATTACTAGACATAAATTCTATCATGGAGCTCAACTTCCATTACTAAAAGGTGATACACCAAAATACTATCACAAACATGCAATTGACTAAGGTCTATGAAAAGCATCTAAGTCTAACCTCAATTCTATCATTAATCTATCTCACCAAAATAAAGTTTAAATATATCATTTATTTCTCAGTCTAAATATTAAAATTGTCCATTTACCTAAATATGATGTCAAATAAGACCTTCAAGTCTATGATCTTGCTTTGCATCTATATAAGACAAACATCAAAGCAAGTAGCAACAAAGGTACCAGACACACGTTCCTCTCGCTTCTGCAAATAACTGCCTTGTCAACCCCAGCAACCACAAACACCCAGTAACAAAGGCATCTCGAGGCCTCTACCTTCATCTCTGACCATGCCTTTCCTATAGATGAGGTTATCGACGATGGGGCAATCCAAGGCCGCATCCGGGAAAAGAACTCAATCCCTCTTTAACATTTCATTAAAGGGCTCCATCACAACTTGCATTTTACCTTACTTGCATGCCATGTTGATCAACACAGTATACTAGAAAACATGAGATCTCCAATAGGTATCAATTTAATCAATTTATTATAATTTTAGTATTAATCAAACTTGAAGTTCAAAAAATATAAATTCAATCATGGGTAAATAATAATTTGTCAAATATTTAGCATTCGAAATCTCTTAGCTAGATATGGCGTTAAAAAAACACACAAAAAAAAATAAAAAATAGGTTGGATATGATCATGCAAGTACGAGATTAAAATATAAGTGTTATGTTTAATATAAAGCTAAATAAATTTGCAAGTACGAGATTAAAATATAAGTGTTATGTTTAATGTAAAGCTAAATAAATTTATATTAATTTCGTTGATTATATTATAGCTTGAGTGGGCCTAATGGTTAAGAGCATGTGTTTCCTCCTAAGAGGTCACAAGTTCAAAACCAGAGGGGGTGTAGAGTATGTATGCCTTCATAGACTTTAGGTCCCTTGTCCCACAAGCAAGAGAGTCTCATACATCAATTTGGTGTCTAGCTTGACTAAGACCTTTAATAGATAAGATATTTATTATGTATTATAATAAAAATGTAGTTAGTAAATAATATTTGTAAATAACATTTTCTTTTTTAAATAACAAGTTATCATATAAATGAAAACAGATTGATGAAATAATTACAAAAAATATTCTTCTGACAGACTTTTATATATATAATAGATATATTATAATATTTATTTTAACTATATTTTGAGAATAATTATATCTTTTTAAAAATATACGAGAAAAAAGTCATATGATTGAAATATAATTGCCCTTTTATTGAATTTGAACACAAGTAAATGGATTGAACTGACCAGGGTTGGAATTTGACGGGCAAAATGCCCGTCACAAGGCATTTTGACCGTATTTCACGTTTAAAAATTTTAAAAAGCCGTTTTTTGTGATGGGCTTTCAAAGTTCTAAAACGTATTTTTACTGTTCACTTTTTTGCAAAAACCTCATTACTACCCTCTCAAACAATAGTCTTATAAAGAAGTGCAGTAATATTTGGAATTCTCTAATATTTGTTTTTATTGAAATAAATTAATTTCATGTTATTTAAATTTATAGGTGTATGTTATTTAAAGTTATAGGTATATATTTGATAGCAGTAATATATTATATTGAGTGATTAATAATTAAGTACCGTAATATTTGGAATTTATACTATAATATTTGTTTTTATTTAAATAAATTAAATTTATGTTGTTTATATTTAAATAAATTAAGTTTATTGGGTTTATTA
>APFE031670964.1:134908-145131 GCA_000404065.3 Pinus taeda
TTATTTAAAAATAATATTATTTAATTTAAGAAAAATATTAAATTTAAGTTTTAAAGATTTTGGTCAATGTTATTGTGAAGAGGTTTGGTTTTCACAAGTTCTTAGATCTATTCCCCACAAAAGCTATGTATTGACTTTTTCTTAATTTTCTTATAAATAAAATTACATCTATATAATTATGATATCTACCAAGAGAGTTTATTGTTTTTTTCTAATCAATTGATGACTATTTGTGTGTTCCTTTCAAAATCAAAATATAATATAACAAGATTCTTAACTATGGATATTTAGTTGTTTTTATCATGGATATTATTAACCTATAAATAAGTTTTCTTATGATATCATAAGATAATATCATAACTTATCAATACCACTTGTTCAAAAACCATATCTGATTTCAAAATATAAATATTTTATTTTAATCAATTACTTTTTGCATAAGAAAAGTACTAAACAATATAGACAACAACATTGTATATTATATTTGTTTTCTTTTTATTATAAAAATGTTATTGTCAATACATTATAAAATTATATTTTACTAATTCAAATATTCTTTATGAACGTTATCTAAACTTTCTAAATATATTTAATTTGTTTTCTTTCCAGCAAATATTTAATATATACGTAATGTTATAATATAAGATAAACAAGAAAGGCTCCGGGCCGCTAGTCCCTACCCTGTCAATAGTCTTGCAGCTTTGAGCTTGATCTATAGTCAAAGAGCAGTTATTTCTAGCAAGCCAGCCAACCATTATTTCTAGCATCACGAGCTCCTCGAAAGTGGATATTGTCTATATCAGAGCGCATGTCATTAAAAAGAGAACATAGAATATAATGAACACATTCTCTGAAAGCCAAAATAGAATAAAAAAGGTTGCAGTGGGTATATTGATCGAACTCTTGTCATTTCTTGAAATGTGTTGACTGTGGAGTCTTCCTAGGAATCCAGGGCATGGAGGCCAATAGATTCAATGTGTGCAACAATTGAGAGAATCGTTGAAGGAATCTCTATGTGTTTAGTTGTGTTGTTGTTTGCCAGGAGAGCCAAGCATATTTAGACGTTGTGCCTTTGCATGCAGTTCCGCTTGCATTTCCTCCACATGGGTTCTCCATGTCTCTGAGATTTCACATAAACCACTGCACAATTTTTAGTATTCAGGAATTGCAAATTGCCTCTATCAGTGTCGACGGACAGAAATGTTGTGCCCCAAGGTTGTAACAAAGATTATGGCATCGTAACTTGCTGGTATGCATGTGATGGAGTGAGACAAGCAATTACTGAAACACGAAAACATCAGATCTGCAGATGAATCCAAGAATGCAATATGTGATGAAGCAGAATATAGCAACTTGCAGCAAACTGACATTCAGTTTTATCCATAATGAACATAATTCAATAAAAAGTCCAGATTTGATAGAGCATTAGTGTTCGATGGAATAGAAACTATATACATTCCTTGACTACCCCTTCTCAGTCTTAGTAGAGTTCCTTCAAGGTATGGAGGTCAGTGTGAGGTTTTTGGCGTTGTATGATGTAGTTGCAATGTTGAGTGTTTTCTGAGCCTGGGAGATAAGGCATATTTGTATATCGTTAAATAACGTGGAGGAATCACTGATGCAAAATTCTTATATATGTGCATCTTTGAACGTTGTTGGTGTGATTGATAAAGGAGTTTCATAATATCCATGTTGATATTAGAATAGAGTATATTATCTTGACTTTACAGTGAGTTCTCTTTGCACTGTCCATTATTCTTTGAATCGGAGAATGTAAGAAAGGTTTCCACCATTTCCTGGCTTTGAAGAGTAAGAGCTTGAATGGTTTCTGGCGGGAAATTTTTTTTGAGATGTTTTGTGTGAAGTAGAACACAGCTAGAGAAGAAGGCAGTGGCAGAGAAGCTTTTAGTTTCTGGAAGTGGAAGTGGCAGTGTGGTAAACAACATTGAATCTATAGTCTTCAACCCCGTTGCTCAGCTGCACGTTCGTAACGGATTCCTACACCGCAAAGGCAATATAAATACCATTAATGTCAATTACAAAACTCAGCGCTCACTTCAAAATTTATTTATGCACTAATTTCATTTAATTTACCTCATTCCATGGCCGGGTCCACAAGTAACCTGTTCAACCAGACCACAAACCGCTAAAATACGTTCTAACCATGTAAAAGAAAAGAACATTTTTGACTTTTAAACATTATGCGTTTCATGTTAACCGAACCATGAACACTGAGTGGCGGTCATTCAAGCAAACCACCTGCATGCATTACACGTGCCCATCCGGAGTATTGTTGTACGTATCCACCCCGAAGAGCACTATAGCTCGCCGAAGGTAGACCTGCTGCTAGTTAATTGAGCCTTTGCAGCCCGTTGTTGTTATCGAGCTCCTCCATTTCGCAACATGGACTGAAGTTTCTTCAGATAACTCGTTACCCATCTATGGCTCGAGTATTTCAACTCCGTCGCGCCTAGGTCTTCCCACCAGACCATTTTACAGCGGGCCTGTTTGGAGGAGAAGATTCTGGTTGCAGAATCCGCTGCTAGGTTCATGTTGTGCTTGCTTTCGACCAGGTCGCTCCAGAAATCAATTCTGCGGGCGGTTTTGGCTGCCCAGGAAGGGGTCTGAATCTAGGATCAGGTTAATCTTTACTTCTCATTTTAGTTGAAGGATTGAAAGCTGAAGATCGTTAGGACAACTGTTTGTTTTTCATGGGCAAATTCTGTTGTTTTTAACTCGGGAAAACTGTTGATAGTGGAATACCCATGAGCGGTTTTCAGAGGTCAATGGATTAAGTATCTGCAGAGCCATGTGATGATTGATTCACAGGACATTGATATCCAAAAACCCATTTGAATCTTGATCCTTTTTCAGCAGGCAGAAGAATAAGCCACACAAAAACATTGGAATATTGATTGATTTATTTATTTTGAGGGGTTTTGAGAGGGAGGCGCATCTGCAGTCTGTTTGGTCTTAAATTGGGATTTGCATTTCCTTTGAAAGATTGTTGAATTCGGCTGAATTCGGCTACAGAGACGGGCTTCCTTATTATCCCGTGCTTCAATACCATCCTTGTGTATTGGGTGCCTATCTATTGAATAGGAGAGATATGGGATTGGAGCGACCTGTTAAAGGGAGCAACATGTGTAGTCAACTGAATAGCAGGCCCTAAACTTCTGGACTGCCGACTATTTCAGGAGGCCTAGAACAAACTTTGGGGTCAATGATAAAGATTGTTTTCTAGTAGTAATGTCAAACAGAGCCCAGGGTTTTCTAAATGACAACCTTTAGGAGAATTGAAATAGCAACCTCTGTGGTGATCGACTTTTTTTTTCTTGCTCTTCGTGCCGAGTATTCTATTTTTGAGAATGTCTAGTTTGCGGCACTTGTATTAGATCTTCACAAATTGATTATACGCAACATTGAAGGGCTTGCGCGATCTCTGGAAGGTAAGTTTCAAATGTTTTTGAATTTGCATGACAATTTTCTTTTCCGGATCCGAAGTCTTTTATTCTACCATGATACCATGTTACCATGTTAAAGATTGTAGAGGTGAAATACAGAAAGATAATTTAAAATAAAAATGAAACGAACTCACTATTCTCATTAATCAGTAACAGGAGAATTGAACATTAAATCACTGAATTAGAACTAATTATGATAGTTGGAATTATTTTTTAAACATTTTAGCAACAAGGGCAGAAATTAAGCTGGGAATCGAGAGTTTAATTCTGATTCACAGTATAAAAATTATGAGAAACTTGGATATATTGTAAATATATTTTACGCAGAAGTTTTTTTAATGCAACAGTACCGCTAGGGTCAATCTACCTATGGTAAAAGGAGAGATATCTCTGATGGGCCTTTCCTTTCTTTTATAGTAAGTCTCGCATCATTTTTTTTTCTTAGTTGATTTGAAAACATTTTGAAATTTTTATAAATAATCAATAATATTTTGTGGGGAGCATCTTTTCGTTTTGATTCCAGCAATTCTAGGCACAGGGTATTGTTGTCAAGGAAGAACAAAAGGCATGGGGCGGGATAGTCTGGGGAAACAAACAGAGCTGTGCTATTAAAATATATGCTCAACACGCCAGGCACTGCCATTTCAAGCCAGCTGAAAGCAAGGAAACAAACAGTACGAATTCAAAATCATTGTAAAAAATAAAAATCATTGTAAATGTACAATAACATTTCATACATGGATATTTTCTAAATTGTTTAGATATTCACAAACTAGATTAGGCCAAAGAGCTTTCAGTACTAAATCATCGTGACCGTTTATCTGTCATATAAGTATTTGAAAATGTTTATTGCAGATGGTGTTTTCTCTGAGTACCTTGCATATCGGCTAAAGGCATAGCTAGGCCTGCATCAAGAACCTCTGTTGCCGCTCCTGTTGCTGGCTAACTGGAAGGGAATCCGCCTATTGCTTGGACCCGCTGGACCTGCTGTGTTGATGCTGTGTTGGAGCTCGCAGGATCAGGTGAACTTCGCCTTCACTCTTCAGAAGCCAGAGAAGCCAGCTCTTAAATACTAAGTTCAGCTGAACATGAACATGCAGACACTGAATAAGAACATGAAGACACTGAATCAACATGCAGACACCGAAGCATGCAACAGGTAGTAAGCGATGGCAACAAGTGGCAACTTCAGCTACTTATAAACTAGTTCCACTTCAGCGATATACTTTAACATTAAATGTTAGAAAAATAATGCTAAGGCAAAGATAGCATTAGTTCGTGAAGCTGTCAACTTCGTCCAAGTACTTGTACTTCTCCCAACTTTGTCCTAACTTTTCACCCTGTATACCTCAGTTTGAGGCCAAATAAGAAGGAGATTGCAGGAGATTGCGTTGATTGGTTAAAAACATAAAATATTGTATTCGTTGATATCTGCTTTCCAGAAAATTTGCTTTAAGGTCCAATTAGTATATTGATTATCGTGTCAAACTAATGTCGACTGACCAAAATCGATTACTATAGTCCCTGGCAGCCCGAAGGGGCAGGGACTAATAATATTTGTTGATAGTTATTAGTATGTCTTTATGATTTGAAGGATCTTAACTTAAATCGTTTGGTGAAAAATTCATTTACACAACTATGTAGCTCAAGTCCTCATAGTCTCAATTCTCTATCTGTATGAGATGTGCGTGAGAAAAACATCTCGGGTTTTAAGTTACGTGTGAGATGTGTGAGAAAAATTTAATGTTTGTAAGTTGTTAATTCTATAGGTTGGGTTTTTCAATTTTCAAAATACAATGGTATGAAATAGTTTGTTATTTTTTATAATTTAGGAGAATTGAAGATGGAAACAATTTTTTTAGAGTGTGTATCTTGTATTCATAGTTAATATAATTTTCAGCTAATCTTCTAAACCTTTTAACTCAACAAAATTACGGTAATATTTGAATTCATTTCTTATTTTCTTTCGTATAGAATTAAAATTTTAAAGAATCCTAATTAATCTCTAATATTCTTAAGTTATGGTATAGACCTTCGTGGACTTTAATCATCATCATCATGATATATAAAAGGGATAAAGTATTCTATAAAAATAAAAGTGGAAATATTTTATAAAAAATAATATTTAAATAATATTTAAAATATTTATTATGTGATGGACACAAAATTCCCCATAGATATTAAGTACATTGCAAGTGATGACATAGACTCTTCATGAAATTCGGACATGAATTGGGGCAAGATTAGCCAAAGCACAATTGTTGAATGATTTGGTTGTGTTAGTTGTGGTAAAATGGGGATCCAAAATGAAAGAGGCTAGTCGAAGTTATAGATTAATTAATTTAGTTAACACATTTAGAAAACCATAATGTGATAGAATTTTGTAAAGGAAAATGAAAGCTAAAGTGGAATGAGTAACATAAGTTGGTGCAAGCATGTGCACCTGATTAATTAATTTAGTTAGCACATTTAGAAAATCATCTATAGAACCAATAATTAAAAAGCCATCCTAAAATGATAATTCCAAGTAAAAAATAGACTAGTTTATTAAAATATATAGTAAATAATATTAAATATAAAACAAATAAATTTCCAAACTTCAGTGCAACTTATATGATTATGCAACTTATAGGATTATGGTGAGTTATATACACCATCAAATAATAAAATTCCCCATGGTTTCGAATGCTTTGTCTGGTCCTCAAAAATAACCTCTATTATGAGGGGATATTGAGTTTTAACAGGACCAGTAGTTTCTAAAAGAAAACAAGGCACTTGTGATAAGAATGAGGATTTAGATTGAGTGACATCTTGTTACTCCATGAATGTGAAATTTCACAAGGAGAAATGTCTGAAACATGGGAAGAAAAGGAGGATGACTATGAGATTTCTCTGTTGCTCGAGGACACAATAAGCTCTCCTATCCACGGACAAGAGGTATATATTATGTTATTCATATATTTGTTGCATCATGAAACATAAATAATGTTGAGATATTATTCAAAAAGACAACATTAATTTTAGAGATAATAGGTGGAGTGGTGGCATGGATTGTTATCATTTTTTTTTACTTAAATTGTTGTCATCTTCTTTTTATCTAGTTTAGATTCTCGGAGTTATAAAATATTTTCTACATGAAAGTATATTGTAATATTGATTCTATAATCAAACTAATTATATAATCAAATTGCCTCTCGATTCCAAATTACCTCCCTGATTCCTTGGTAGCAAGAGCATGAAGTTGTTGTTTCCGTTTTTTTTAATTCAGAGAAAATAAACAGTAAAGACATATACTTGTAGTATAAAATGATTTTAGTATATGTTGAAAATAAATCCAAATATATATGAATATAAGATAAGAAATAGACAATACAGACAGATCTCTGTAGTAGAGAATTATTTTACTATATGTTGAAAATAAAAACAAATATATATGGATATAAGATAAAAAGTGTTTAAAATAGTTTGTCAAGATGCCACGCACTTCTTTGGCATCAGAAGGATATACACTTTCCTCTAATAATCAATAATGTATTTCCTCTGAAGTCATTGTACTCGTTTTTTTGGGTTAGATCATAATCTGCTCTGGTCTCAATTAATTTTGTCCATCCACCTGACATATACATAGTTTAATGTAGCAGGGTGGCTTTTTGGAAAGCGAAGTGAATATGGAACATGTTGACACATAATCCTTGTGATTGGGTAAATATATGTAAATAAATAAATAAATAAGAAATATGAACAAGCATCGGGAGATGAAATGAAAAGTCTCTCCCTCATGTATATAATGAAGACCTACGTGATGGAATAGAACAGGCAAATCATTTTTTCCTTATGGAGTTACTGCCTAGCCTAACATTGTATCAGAGCCAACTCCTTTTTTTAGCTTTTATGCCCTTTGTAACTCCCTATTCTTCTCCTATGCTCCTATGTTGTCCATTCAAAATAGCCTTCCATAAAAAGTGTTGTCTCTCCATTCAAAAACATTGTTTGTTCATAAATGTTGGTAGCTTTTTTCACGCAGTCACTAGAACGCTGCTGCCACAGTCACCAGAATGCTGCTCCATGCAGGTTATCAGGTACCTCTGCTGAATACTCCTTCCTACCACAATTTCTTTCTTTTCTTCATTTCCAATATCCAATGTCCCTTCAAATTATCGTAACAATTCCTAAAATGTTGAAGGCCTTTGGCCTTTTGCAATTCCAAAACCAATTTTAGTTCCAATGTTGAGATGGTTTCGATTTCTTTGTCATTTTTCTCTGTCACAGCATCTTCCACCTTTTTTCCATTGATGTTCGATGAACCTTCTCCTATAAACTCTAGAAACTATGTGTTAATTCTTTGAAAGAAAATTGTTGAAATGTATGAAGTCGATTGTTGCCCTGAGTAATGAGTTGAAGCTGTCGTAACAATTGTGCACAGTCATGGGGGTGAAGATCATTTTATCTGATCGAATGAATGCTGGTCGAAACTCCTACTTTGGTTCGTATGTGCTAAAGAGAGCAGTGTATCATGGAATGCTTCTTCTTTGAAATATTATGGTTCGTTCAAATCGTTGTGTGAATCTTGCATTAATGTTATGTTCTGAAATTTTAAATGATATGCTCCATGAATCATTCAAAGCCATGTGATAGTTTCAATCCTTTTATACATGGTCATCATGTGCTGGTGTTCCTTTCTTTCTCGAAGGTCGTTCTGAGAGTGAAGTGGGTATGTTGTATTGTATTCGATATATATTGCAGCCAAACATATTCGATATATATTGTGCGTTGAATACTTTTAAAGGGTCCATATGGTAGCGGAAATCTTCCACCTTTTTCTGTTTCCTTTTCATGTAAAACAATTCAAGAACGTTGCTAAAAAATGATGAGGATGAAGTTTGAAAATTTTCTGAGAATGCATAGCTGATCTATATTTTATATTTTCATTAAAGACAAAGACTATACATGGAGAAAATGCCCTTTTGAAATGTAGAAAAAAATTACCACCAGAAGTACAATTTTACTATATATTGGAAGAAGTAATTTTTCTATCAGAAAAAGTTTTATTTACAGAATGCATTCAATCATATCCATGGTGGGAATAGTTCTCACTAGAAAGGAGAACTATCCTGAATGGTCCCAGATGATAAAACACACCCTCATTTTCAATGAGTTGTGGAAAGGAGTGTGTGTCAGAGACGAAGAGAATGAACCAGTACAGCCTACCTCAGACAAAGAACTCATCATTTGAGAAAACAAGAACAACAAAGCTTACGCATTAATGATAGCATCTATAAATGAAGTGGTGAGTCACCATATTTCGTCATATTCAACTACCTTTGAAGCCTTACAAAAGCTGAAAGAACTCTATGACTCACATTTTCACTTGAAGTTGTTCAACTTATGATCAAAATCTTCACTCTTGAATTGAAAAATAATGATCCTCTTGCTCTTGCATCTGAGGCAAAGTCTATAATGCATGATATCAGGTCCACTAAGGTTGAATTGGATATTCCTCTTATCGCTTTTCTCAAGGAATTTTATCCTACTTACGCCAATTATCTTGAGTCATTGCAAGCAAATGGAAATCTCAAAGATATAGCCTTTGACTCTCTTCTGAAAACGTTTGCTGAAAGAGAGAAAGCTTTTGGAAAGAAGACAGTCCCTAAATCTTCTGAAGAGGTTGTGTGCCTTTCTCATAAAGAAAAGCATCCTCCTCAAGATTCTACAAGAGGAAGAGGTGGTCGAAGAGGAAGAGGAAGGTATTTTAGAGGCAAGGGGGGCACACATTCTCAAGGAGAAAAGGTAGATTTGCACTGGATACGCTACAAAAGAAATGGATCGCATGATGCATCTACATGCAGCTACCATGGGACAAAATTGAGCAGAAAAGAAACCAACAAAAAGGTAAAATTGATGATACAAACAAGGTAAATCACCTGAATCCGCTCACTATGTTGTGGCACAATGTAACATTGGAGTAAATGAAGATTTATTTATTGTTATTAATAATTATCAATGATGTTAAATTTAATTAATAAATATTATTACTATTACTATTATTATTAAGATTTATTGTTAAAAATTAAAATTAAAATTAATATAATAAGTAATATTAAAATGTATTAATGTTAGTAAAATAAATATTAAAATTTATTAACTAATATTAGTTCTTGAATTGAGGCATTTGGGATCCACATCAAGTTTTATGAGAAAAAAAATTCTGCGTAAATCACATAATAATACATTTGTCGACACGTTTTGCACCAAGGAGTATGGTTCATCGTCAGGAGAAGTTGAAGAATGAGATCATGGTTGCATGTTAAATAGGGAAAGCAAATATTCCAACAGCTAGTTTTTACTTGAAAATGGCTATATTGGACTAGACTAGACCAACGATTATATTTGACCATCAAATGGCTAGATTTGACTAGCCAACTGGATTGGGCCAAAGGATGGGGACACGGACTGATATTATATTTGATAGAATTATTTAATTATAATGATATTATTAGATGAATAGTTATTCAATGTATTATTAATGTTTGATATCGATATATTTTTTAATGCTGTGAATGCCATTAATGTCAAAAATGATAAATTTATGAAATGCTACATATGAGTATTATTTTAATACTTTTATGTTTGTCTTGTTTATTATTTAAGTAATATGTTAACCATATTTGTGTTAAAAAATAATAAATCTAGGGAATATTAATAATAATAATTGAGTAAAATGTTAACATATTTATGTTTAATATGTTAATAATAATATAT
>APFE031670964.1:146823-162338 GCA_000404065.3 Pinus taeda
AATAAATTAATAGTATTATTAATTAATATTAATATATTTATCTAAAAGTTTTAATTCATGCTATTAAATATTTTAATTAATGGTTAAAGTAATTTTTTAATGTTTTAAATCATTTTTTAATGTTTTAATTACTTCAAAAATTAATTAAAATTTGAGCGTTAATTAAAATATCACATATAATGTGTTAACATTGAAATTTAATTAATTATTAGTGTTAGTTAATTATTAACATTAATATTTAATAAATTAATTAACACTTATAAAATAACTGTTACTAAATTAATAAAATTTAATATTAATATTTTAAATAATGTTTTATGTCATTTTTTAATATTTTAATAAGAAAATTAATTAACTAATTGGTGCTATAGTGATTGGAGTGGTCTTTGAGAGTATTAAGACTGGCTATTTGCAAATAAGATATACATAGGTTGATCAAATGTTAACGTACTCATATTTGACTATGTTCTACTAATGTCGTTAACAATATGATGCAGGAGCATCCGGCTAACAGGACAAAGACAAAATGAAGGCGGTATAGTCTCTGAAGCGGACGAAGGAGTTAATTCATTGAATGGATAACATGTTTGTTTTTTTTTTTCATTAAGTTGCCTAAGTTAATTTAGTGAATAGTAATTAGGAACAGTAGGAGTTAGTTAGTGTCATTGTTCTAAATAGTTAATATACCTTTGTTAAAAAAATTCTCAGCGACAAAGAAAAGTTTTGCACGAGAAATAACTGATGTAACTGATCAAACATAACTAGCAGCAGTTAGTGACAGTTCCTAACAATGTTCTTAAAAGAGGGACAAAAGATAATGTAAGGGTTCGACTATAAGAGAAATGAAAAAGAAAGAGTCGTAGTTTTCTATGCATATTCCCCTCTTCAACGTCCCTAAGACTGTGTATATTATTTGTATGAAATTACATTTGTTTTATGCACCGTGGAGATTGTTGGTAATACCCTTACAGTTTATAATGTGACTGAATTGATAACAACAACTAGAGGAATAATGTAGGCGCACAAGTTGCAGGTAGATTCAACCAAACAAACAAACTTGAAACCACATATATCAACGAAAGCCAATAAGCCGGAATTAACGAGTTAAGACAACCAATTAAATTCTACAATCATTGGGTATGTGAATATACAGTCCATACAGTTTCATAATTGAATCAATATAAACGAAAAGATAGCATTCTGGTTCTTTATACATATATATTCTGTTCGAAACAAAAAGAAAGAACCCGTTCCATAAATATATGATCCATGCTTATGTCTAAGCGGGAACCAGACACAGTAACCCTCGACCCATTACAGTAACCAAATAGCAGTGTCAACCTACAGCAGAACTATGTATAGACAGTGACTCGTAAGACAAAATACACCGACCCTAACAATCATAGCATGGAGCCGAACAGAAACAACTAGAAAATAGAGGATGAAACTACCCGTGTCCAGTTGGAGCAATCAAATTTCCATGTGCTGAAACCCTCGAGCGGTCATACCTGCAACGACAGTCAGCAAACAGAATGAGTGCTTGCAAAACCAAGGAAAGAGGATTCAAAACTTAACAAAATAAATAGATCATAGTTGGTTTGTTTACCTGACGAAGGCAAACCGCGACTGTAACAACTCCACGAGGTTCCCCTACTCACGAGGAGCCAAAACGTTAGGCGACTGAGGAAGAAAGAACAGACACTGATAACATGGAACAGGCAAACTTACCCTAAGAGTGGCGAAGAAACCAAAGAAGTTTGGCACCGTAATTCTGCCAGGTCTGTGGAAAAGTCGAGCTTGGAACCGGAGGACTGTTACCAGAAGCAACACAACCAGCAAGTGACTGCAACAACTTTGGGGAGCACAGGCACTAGAGCTTCACACCAAGTAGAAAGGAGCGCAGAGACACAAAAACTAATTACCATCACACAACAACAACCGACACTTAGCATAAACAGGAAAAGAGTCGAACGTTACCAGGTTGATATAACCCTTGCCGAACGAGTGGGAGAGATTTCCGGGTTGAAGCTTGAACCAGGGGAATGCAACCACAAAATCCACATTGAAACTGCGAACAACCGCCGAGAGTGCATAGCTCACAGAACTGGGAGAATGAAATGGTGAATATCTTGGGTGCGAGTTTGTGAACACCTACACCAAGGTGGGCTCAGGGAATCCCAAGGAGGGACAGTTGTCAAACAACCAGAGACCAGCGTACCAATCACAAGACCCATCATAAATTCAGCACCGGTTAATCGACCTGTATAGATAAAATTCTCCCTTTAATCATTATTTTTCTGTACACCCGCATCGGCATACATTGGAGATGTATCACGTGGGCTGGCCCCATCAAGTGGTATCAGGGCCAGGTTATTGAAGAAATCAGGATATGGAGGTTCAAAGACGAGGACATGGAAGAGGTGTGTGCATAGTAGTAGATGAGGGCTTGAGGGAAGAATTAAGGGCCCTTACTGCTCGCTTGGAAGCAATGGAGGTAGGAAGGAGAAGAGGAAAAGAACTTGGGGATGATAGTGAAGAGGAGGCAATAACTACTACAGATGGATCAGATGAAGAATCCCCGGAGTGAAGACTGTTGAGATCGGTATTGCTAGCCAGCAGCAAACCCAAACCTGAGATTCCTAACTATGATGGAAGTCTATCCGCAGATGTTCTGTTGGACTGGGTAAGTGAGTTAGATAAGTATTTTGAAAATGAAGAGATCAGTGAGGACAAAAGAGTCAGATTTGGTGCAACCTAGTTAAAGGGGCATGCCGCTTTGTGGTGGGATAGTGTCCAGGTGGACAGGAGGAGAATGAACAAGTTACTGATAAGGAAGTGGCCAAGGATGGTGGCAAAACGGAAAGGTAGATTTATGCCTAAAGATTATCATGTTGAGCTTTACCGACGGGTGCAGAATCTAAGATAGAAGGGTATGACCGTAAAGGATTACACAGAGGAGTTTTATCGTGTAAACTTGAGGTCTGGTTATACTTATGATACTCCAGAGAAGACAACGAGATACGTGAACGGTTTGAGGCTGGAAATACTAGATGAGATCAGTATTCTCTCTCCGTAGAATATATAAGAAGCCTTTTAGAGTGCTGTAAAGGCTGGGGAAAAGATTAATAGGAAACAAAATAATAGGAGAGGACGAGGAAATGGCAGAGGATGAGGACAGTCCTATGGCAGAGGGAGAACTGCCACTAACAGTGAAGAAGGCAGTAGCTCGAGAGCTTCAGGGACAGCAGAGAAGGGAGATAACAGAAGGGGAGGTCGGCCATATCGGCAAGGAAGAGGAAATGGTTGAGGAAGGGGAGCTAATGTCCAGTGCTACAGGTGCCACAAGTGTGGGCACAGATCCTTCGAATGCCTGGAAGCTGAGCACGCTGGCCAAAGAGGAGAATTTGTTGTGCAGCCTGAGGAAGTTGAAGCACCAATCCAGGAGGTAGAAAATGTGGCAGAAACAAGAGAGGATTTGGTTTTAAATAAAGTATTCTTGAAGCTAGCCAAGGAGACGGCTGAGTAGACCCAACGGAAGGCACTGTTCTGAACAGTTTTCAAATCACATGAAAAGTGTGGTATATTGATCATAGACAGTGGGAGTACAGACAATTCAGTTAACACTGAGATGGTGGAAAAGCTGGGATTGAAGCGACTTAAGCAACCCACACCTTACAAGGTGTCGTGGCTGCAGAAAGGCCACCAGCTATTAGTTGATGAATAGTGCGAGGTTGAATTTCACATTAGCAAATACCACGACAAGGTTGTCTGCGATGTTATGCCAATGGATGTGTGCCATATACTACTAGGGAGACCGTGGCAGTATGATCAGAAGGTGATGCACGATGGGAAGATGAATTGTTACAAATTTGTGAAAGATGGAGTCAAGCATATGCTTGTACCCATCAAAGAGGAGGATACAACAAAAGCAAGTGGAACAAAAGCATTGTTGGTAGGAGGAAAACAATTTCTTAAACAAATTGAGGAAAACGAGGTAAATTATGCAGTCGTGAGGAGAACTAAGACTGTGTTGCTGAACATAGAAATGTCAGAATTGCCTACAGAGATTTAGGAGATGTTAGAAGAATTTAAGGACATTTTAGTCGATGACTTACCAGACAAGTTTCCTCCCAAGAGGAGCATCAGCCATCATTTCGACTTCATACCCGGAGCAAGCCGACCAAATAAGGTAGCGTATCAAATGAGCTTGAAAGATAATGAGGAGATTCGTAAATAGGTGCAAGAGCTACTAGATAAGGGGCTGATCAGACAAAGCTTGAGCCCTTGTGTGGTGCCAACAGTACTTGCACGTAAGAAGGGTGGAGAATGGCGGATGTGTACGGATTCGCGAGATATCAATAAAATCACTATTCAATACAGAGTTTCCTTACCTATAATGGATGATGTGATGGATTGTCTCAACGGGGCAGCTTATTTCACGAATATTGATCTGAAGAGTGGCTATCATCATATCAGGATCAGAGAAGGAGACGAGTGGAAGATAGCCTTCAAGACCAATGAATGGTTGTACGAGTGTCTAGTCATGTCGTTTGGATTGAGCAATGCTCCTAGTACTTTTATGAGGTTGATGAATGAGATGTTAAAAGAATTTATTGCCATGTTTGTGATAGTCTACCTTGACGATATTTTGATTTTCAGCAGAACGAAGGGAGAGCATCTTCAGCATGTTCGAAGAGTGCTAGAGAAGTTACACTAGAACAAACTATTGATAAACTTAAAAAAATGTACTTTCCTACAGAAGGAACTGGTTTATTTGGGGTTTATAATCGCGGAAAATCAATTGAAGATGGATCCAGAAAAGATTGCAGCAATCATCAAATGGCCATCACCAAAGAGCTTGTTTGAGGTACGTAGCTTTCACGGATTCGCGAGTTTTTATCAAAAGTTTATTAGGAATTTCAATGAAATCTGCACGTCGATGCTAGACACCATAAAAAAGGCCAGTCAGCCTTTTTGTTGGAACAGAACAGCAGAGAACAACTTTCATCTTTTGAAGCAGAATATTACAAAGAGGCCAATCTTAAGGCTGCCCGACTTTAACAAGCTTTTCCAGGTTCGATGTGATGCAAGTGGGACAGCTATTGGCGCTGTGCTCAGTCAGGAAGATAAACTAGTGGCATTCTTTAGTGAGAAATTGAACGAAGGCAGGCAGAAATATTCCCCATATGACAAGGAATTTTACGTCATGGTCCAAGCTTTAAAGCATTGGAGACACTACCTGCTGGGCAACGAGTTCGTATTATTTTCTGATAATTCAGCGCTGCAATATGTAATGCAACAACACAAAATGAACCATAAGCATTCCAAATGGGTAAAATATCTGTAGAGTTTCTCTTTCATGCTAAAACACATCAGTGGGCAAGACAATAAAGTGGTAGATGCCTTGAGCAAAAGAGCTTTGCTCTTTAGGAAAGTACAATACAGGTGATGGGACTCGAACATCTAAAGGATTTGTACCAGACGGACACAGACTTCAAGGAAGCCTTTGAAGCCTGCCAAAATTCAGTGCTGAGAAATACAAGTCCATGGTTGGACTACAATTTGCAGGAAGGACTATTGTTAAGAGGTGAACAATTATGTATCCCGAACTGGTCGATGAGGGAAAATATTATACGGAAGAAACATAGTGGTGGTCTGGCCGGTCATTTCGTCATAGACAAAACTCTGGAGCAGCTCGGACACTTTTATTACTGGCCCAGAATGCACAGGGATGTATAGCGATATGTGAATTGGTGTAAAGTCTTCCAACTGGTGAAAGGACATAGTCAGAATATTGGACTTTACACGCAACTACCTATTCCGAGCAGGCCATGGGACTTCCTAGAATGTAGCAGGGGTATGACTCAGTGATGGTGGTGGTAGACAGATTTTCAAAAATGGTGCATTTTATCCCTTGTCGAAAAACTAGTGATGCCACATATGTAACTCACCTGTTTTTCACAGAGATTGTTAGGTTACATGGCCTACCCAGATCTATCATTTCTAACAAGGACGTAAAATTCACAGGACACTTTTGGTGCACCCTGTGGAAAACGTTGGGCACACAATTGAATTTTAGCTCTGCGTATCATCCGCAGACTGATGGACAAATGGAAGTGGTGAATAGGAGTTTGGGGAAATTGTTACAGAGTTTGACTAGGGAAAATTCATGGTTATGGGATCGTGCTCTCATTCAGGCGGAATTCTCTTATAACGATTCGCCAAATCGTAGCACCGGACACAGCCCATTCCAAATCTTGTATGACATGCATCCTCGGGGAATAGATGAACTGTGAGATTGGGGAAAATTGGAGCGGAGAAGTGCGGTTGGAGAAGAGTTTGCCGAAGCGATGAGTGAACTAGACGAACGGGTAAAATAAAAGTTGTTGAACAACATGTAGAAATATAAGCAGCAAGCAGATTCAAGGTGAGAGAAGTCTAATTTAATGTTGGAGATGAGGTCCTTGCACACTTGCATAAAGAACGATTTCCTAAGGGTGCATAAAATAAGTTAAAATTTAAAAAGATTGGCCCCTGCAAGATTTTGTGTAATTTCTCAGCCAACGCCTATGAAATCCAACTGCCACCTAATATAATCATATCACCTATTTTCAATGTGGCGGACCTATTCCCATATATTGCCCACGCAGAGGAAGACAGTGTGGTACGGCCAGAATGAGACACCCAAGTTGGAGACAGTCCTTGGATGATGCATATGCCTTTGGTTCAACCCCATGAGATTGAAGGGATTCTCGATACCTAGGTAGCCAAGAAGACACGCAGGAAGGAATATCTACGATACCTCGTCAAATGGAAAAATTGTCCAATTGACGACAGTTCGTGGCTCGACACGACGTAGATACAGAAGGATGGCTATTCTATGGAGGAGCTCATGGAACGGAGCCATGATTTTCTCTTACCCTGAGAGCCTGATGCAGGAGTATCTGGCTGACACGACAAAGACAAAATGAAGGTGGTATGGTCTCTGAAGGGGGCGGAGGAGTTAATTCACTGAATGGATAATGTACTTGTTTTTTTTTATTTTTATTTCATTAACTTCTCTAAGTTAATTTATTGAAGGACGCTTGTTTCGCCTCATTTGGCCAAATGGTTTGTAAATGACACTCTTTTGAAGTCTAATCATTTATGCCGCTTGGGTTAAAAATGCATCAAGCTCTTAGAAGTGATCGATTAGGTTTTAGGAGCTCTGCAACTGCTCTGCTCTGAGCCTGCGTCGGCGGCCTCTGGGCCCCCCGTTGGGCTCTGTCGCCCTCACACTGTTGTCTGGTTCTCGCTTTGTTGAGTTGCGCGAATCTTCTGAGCGCATTCTGAAGAGCCCTGGTCTTCTGCGCACTGTTTTGTTTTCTGTCTTCTGAATTTGTAGGGGTTCTTTCTTGTGGGGTATG
Organism: Pinus taeda; assembly: GCA_000404065.3. NCBI lineage: Eukaryota > Viridiplantae > Streptophyta > Pinopsida > Pinales > Pinaceae > Pinus > Pinus taeda. The sequence goes on from APFE031670964.1 coordinate 154,230, forward strand.
GGCTAAGGTGCTGCGACTCAGCTACCACCATGGGTGATCCCGAGGGTGAGGATCCCTCTCCCACTCCACTGCTCTCGCCTGAAGAATCTTTTCGCCACCTTCTATGGTGGAAAGGTAAGAAGCGACTGGCCCCTAAGGTCCCAAAGTTTATTAAAAAACTCGAGGAAATCCGTGAGATTGCTCTACAAGATGATCAACCGATTGAAATAGCCCTTGCCCTTGCTGACAGAGGACTGGTTGGGCAATTTATGGGTCGATGGCCTTCTACCAAAACCACTGATGAATGGATTCAACACAACTGGAGACCACAACTGAAAGATAATGTGATCTGCTATGCGGTTGGCAGAGGCTTTTTCATTTTCGAATTCACCTCCAAAGAAGACCGAGACCTGGTATTTAGAAATGGTTCGTATTTCATGGGAAATTAGGGTATGTATCTCAATAAATGGACCCCTAACTTTGATCCTTCAATAGATGTCCCGAAGGAGGTCCCAGTCTGGGTTCGTCTCCCCAACCTCCCGATCCATTGCTGGAGCTTTCAATCTTTGCAAATGATTGGGAATGGTCTCGGCAGATTCATCAATAAAGCAGATAATAAGGGTCGATACACCTGTGCTCGAATCTGTGTGGAAGTCGACTTAGAAGCTGGGTTACCTGAGGCGGTTAAACTTACAGTGGGAGAATGGCAACATTATAAAAAATTGGACTACGAGCAACTGCCTTTCAAATGCAGAACCTGTCATGAACACAGACACTTCCAACGGAATTGTCCTAAAGCCCCAGCCTGGACTAAGGAGGACGAAGAAGGGTGGAAAGAAGTCAAAAGAGGAAAGGCTAATCATAGGTCGACTGAGAAGAAAAATGTTGGGCCAATGGGGAAACCTCAGACCAAAAAGGCCAATGAAGCGCCAAAGGTTGTTTCCTCCTCAGGTGGGAACGCAAAAAACATCAGGGCTCAAGAAGAACTAGAAGACTTGTTGAAGAATGAAACATAAAATAATACAGAAAAAAACGACCACCCAGCAAATAGAGGCAATGAAAGAACTGTAGATAAAGAAGAGCCTATCAGACTGGCCTCCGAATCTGATGAAGAATCAGAAGAAAGAGTCTATGAATCAGCTAGCTCGCAAGTTACCCCTACCAAATCGACCAGGGGTCAAAAATCCAAGAAGAAACAGAGAGAGGAGAAATCCTATCTAGAGGTTCTCCAAGGATCCCAGAAAACACTCAAGGGAATGATGAATACAAGATCAGGGCGCAAGCATGGCACGACTCAAAAAGGAGCCACTTCCCAACCCAATAAATAATAAAATACGTCTCCTGGAACTGTAGAGGATTAGGCAGCAAACTGAAAGAGGATTCCCTGAAAGATATAGTGAGAATGTATTCGCCTGAAATCCTACTCATCCAGGAGACAAAGTTGGAGGAACTTCTTCTCCTCCATGCCAGCAAATCCTTATGGCATAAAGGAAATGAGAGTGCTGTCAGTGCGAGAGGCGCCTCCGGAGGAATTGGTTCCCTCTTGGACAACTCTCTCTATGACCCAACTCAGAAAGACTTCTCTCCTCATTAGCTTTTCACGAAGCTCCTCCATAAAGATTCCGGACAACAAGTAAGTATATTCAATATATACGCTCCAGTCCTTCCTTCTGAGAAAAAATCATGTTGGGATTCGATTTTGTCCTATCTTTTGTTGCACAACCCAGAAAACATTATTCTTGGAGGAGATATGAATGTTACTCTAGCTGTAAATGAGAAAAAGGTTGGCTCCCCAGTGAGGGACCCAGCTAGAGAGTGGGTTGAAGACCTTATGTTGGGTTGGGAGTTGCAAGATATCAAGCCCACATCTGGGAAGTTCACATGGTCCAACAAAAGGGTTGGCCCCAATCATATTGCTGCTTGATTGGACAGATTTCTTCTCCAATCCTCTTTTCTGACCAGTGGTCTAATGGCCTCTTCCAAAATTATTCCAAACAACACCTCATATCATAAGCCCATTCTCCTTTATCTTTCCACGGATGTAAACCTTGGCCCTATCCCGTTTAGATTCATCCCTTTGTGGCTTCAGCATGATGGCTTCCAAGAGCTGGTTTCAGAGTCCTCGAACAGGCATGTTCATGGTTCCCCTTTCTATGTGTGGGAAGAAAAAATGAGGGGACTAAAAAGAATGCTCAAGGAGTGGGCTAGAAAGTTGAAATCTCCCAGCTCCAAGAGAAAGGAGGCTTTGGACAGTCTTGCTGTCCACCAATTATCTTTGGAAAATAATGATGTCTCCCACGACCTCCTTCAAACAGAAGTTGACCTGCAAAAAGAACTCCACAAAGCAAGCAAGGAAGAAGAAGAGTACTGGACACAGAAATCTAGAACTCTTTGGTTACACGATGGGGACAAAAATTCTAGCTTCTTCCACAAGCAAGCTAAAGCACGCAAGCACAACGAAAATGTAAAAGAAATCCACCATCAAAACGCAGTGATCAAGGATTTTGAAGGCATAAAGAGGGCTGCCTATTATTTCTTAAAACATCTCTACTCTGCCCTCGATGATCCTCCCATTGATCCTCAGTCCTATACGATGGACTTAATTCCTTAATGTATCCAAGATTCTGACAATTCTATGCTGACTGCTCCAATCAACATGAATGAACTTAAATTGGCCGTGGATAGTATGAAACCCGATAAAGCTTCTGGCCCGAACGGGTTCCCCATCAGATTCTATCTATCCTGTTGGCCTACAATAAAAAATGACTTGTTGAGAATGATAAGGAAATCCCAATCTTGTGCAAAGATCGAAGGCGGCATCAATTCAACATTTCTTGCCTTGATCCCAAAAGAGAAAGCCGCATCCGATTTCAGCAGATTCAGGCCAATCTCCTTGTGTAACTCCAGTTACAAGTTGATCACCAAAATTATAGCCAATCGCCTTAAGAAGATTTTTTCGTCCATTATCCCTGAAAACCAAGGAGGATTCATCAAAGGGAGAAAAATACTGGACAATATTGTGCTGGTGCAAGAAGCAGTCCATTCAAGCTATCACCGAAAGGAGAAAGGTATGGTGATTAAACTGGATCTGGCTAATGCCTTTGATAGGGTGAGACATGATTTCATGTTTGTTGTGATGACAAAATGGGCTTCTCTCCAGCCATCATTAATTGGGTTAAAGCATGCATTGGCTCTCCTTGGATAGCGCCTTTGGTCAATGGTCGACCTTCAAATTTTTTCCAAGCCTCTAGGGGCCCTAGACAAGGTTGTCCCTTGTCCCCACTTCTTTATGTTATTCAAGCCACAGTTCTCAGTTTCCAGCTCGATTATGGTCAACAGTCTCAAACCCTCCCTGGTCTTCATATGGCTAGCAATGTCAAAGACATAAATCATGCTCAATTTGCTGATGACACCTTATTGCTTGGTGGGGCAAGAATACACTCTGCAAGATACTTCAAGAAGGAGCTGGATATTTACAGAGAGGTCTCGGGAAGCAAGATCAACTACCTAAAATGTACAATCTATGGATGGAACTGCTCGGTCAAGGAATTATCCGAAATTGCAAGGATTCTTGATATGGAAGGATCCTGGGCCTGGGACTCTTTTAAATATCTGGGGATCCCAATCTTCAAGGCCATTCCTAAAGTTTCCCACTGGATGCCCCTGCTGTACAATATTAAACTCAGAATCCATGTCTGGGGAGCCTCTTGGCTGAACAATGCAGGAAAGGTCACACTAATGAAAGTTGTCCTAACAAGTATGCCATTATATCAGCATTCCATCCTCCTTGCCCCTAAAATCTTCATAAGAAAAATGGAAGCACTTCTGAGGCGTTTTCTTTGGGAAGGGGGAAAACATAATGAAAGAAGGCTTCACCTAGTTAATTAGGATACTATTAAAAATCCTTTTATGGAAGGAGGTCTCCAAATGCACGATCTAGCTTCCTAGAATCTGGCCTTGGGAGCTAAGCTGCTCTGGAACATTATCTATGGAAAATTAAGTTGGAGCAAGAAGGTCCTGTGGAAAAAATATTTTCATGAGCAGCGCCTTAGATGCTTGGACCAGCCACCCAGAACTTCCAAAGGTTTAACTATTTTTAAACTCTGTCTCAAAGCCTTACAGCACTTCAGCCATAATTTGTACTGGATCCCAGGTAATGGGCAAAAAATTAGAATCTGGGATGATCCAATTCTCGGTGATCAACCTCTGAATCAGATGGAAGATCTCGCCAATATCAAAGCCTGGCTACAGGCCCGCAATTTAAATACCCTCTGGGACATTTCCATCTGGTCAGAGGATGCTTCCTGTCTATGGAACAACTAGTACCTGGGGGAGATCCCTCAGTGGCTGGAAGGAGAAGCCTCGATTTTGCTGGATAGGCTCCAAGGGAAATCCCCTTTAAGAGCTTCTGCTAAGGACAAACGAGGGTGGGGATTGCGTTATGGTGCATATTTAGTGTCTGAAGGTTACCAGAGTTTGAAGGCCTTTCCCAATGTCCCTCCGGATCCTCCTCAATGGAAATTCATTTGGGCATTTCCCTCTCTCCCCAAAGTTGATTTCTTCTGCTGGACTTTAGTACATAACAACATTCTCACTCGAGACAATCTCCGTAGGCATGGTATAGAAGGCCCTTCCATGTGCATCCTTCGTATGTCTGATGATGAATCCGCTGATCATATGTTCATAAAATTCCCCTTTGCTCTAGAAGTCTCGAAGGGTGTCCTGCAACCACATTTTGACAATATAGAGCTCCCAGGGGACATCCAAAATCTTATTCAAAACTGGGTCACTATATCCCCGTTCGATCACTCCAAAAAACACCTTCTCAAAACTTATTGGATGTGGATTCCAGAATTTGTTTGTTGGAAGCTGTGGCTAGAAAGGAACAACAGAACTTTCAGGAACAAAAGCAGCAATCCAACAAGAGTCATCAATAAAGTTAAAGCTTTTCTGGGGGAATCTCTAGCAGCCAATTCTATCATAAAGAATGGAAAAGAGATGGACAGAGAGGAGGATTTCTAGTTGATGGGGCTGTTCCAAAATCATAAGGATCGTTCCCCTACTCCTACTTTTGCCAACTCCAACTGGGAAATCCGGTTGGGAGAACAGGAGTTCATTAAGTGGAGGTCGACTCTGAATGGACACTGTCTATTTTTTTACGGGGCCTCTAAAGGAAACCCTGGTATTTCTGGAGGCAGAGGGGTTCTCCTTGGTCCTGATTGGTTCCACAATGATTCGATTTTCCTGGGGTCTGGGCAAGGAAACTAATAACAAAGCGGAGGCCCTGGCTCTGTGGCAGGGTCTGAATCAAGCGATTAAAGGCAACTCCCTCTCCATCTCTGTCTTTGGGGACTCCAGGCTCATTATCCAGGTGTTGAATACTCATAAGAACCCCGCTAAGCTCCATCTAGCCACTATCCTAAGGAAAATTAGGTTAATATTGCGAAAATTTCTCAAAATCACTTTCTACCATATCCCCAGGAAGTTAAATTCCCAGGCGGACAAGGAAGCCAATCTTGGCTCTCTTCGGAGTAAAAGATCTCTTACTGTTAACCATGTTGAATCAACCTGTAATATTCCTTAAGCCCTGTGATTTTGGGCCTCTCCTCTCTCTGGGTTCCAGTTTCCAAGCCTCGACCTTTTCTCCCTAATCCGACTCAGTTTCTTCTGATTGACTGTTCTTGGTTCCTTCTCTTTCGATGTAGCCTGACCAATTTCCCTCTCTCCTTGTGTTGTGACCTCTCTACGCAATGAGCCATTTTTTATAAAAATTGTCAGCTTCTTTGTGATGAATATGGGATCACGACCTCCTTTTATGGATCCAATGAATAACTCCCCAGCCCAGTGACTTCTACCGATTATCTGAGGGTTTTTTCAAGTCTTCTCATCATAAAAGCCAGCTCGTTCCTTCCCCTGTTTTCCATGATGTTTCCATCTGCTTCCGTTGAAAGGGTGTCGGGCGATCATCTCCAACGCAAGTGGTAGAAGTAAAGCTTTAGTTTCGATCTACAGGCTTCCAAAGGGGGGACCTCCTCTCGGCCCCTGATCTAATAAATTTTGGGAGATCATTCGGGACCTTTCCGTCAATTTCAAAGCGTCTCAGCGCCTGTTGCAAGTATTCCTGTAGCTAATGAAAAATATTGCTCCATGATTTTAAGCCATAGCAGGAATGTAACAACCCCCGGCTGCTGTTTTGGCGCCGATTAATAAAAACTATCTGTTTTTGTCAAAAAAAAAATTAGTGAACAGTAATTAGGAACAATAGGAGTTAGCTAGCGTCACTGTTCTAAATAGTTAATTTACCTTTGTTAAAAAAATTATGAGCGACAAAGAAAAGTTCTGCACGAGAAATAACTGATGTAACTGATCGAACATAACTAGTAGCAATTAGTGATAGTTCCTAACAATGTTCTTAAAAGAGGGACATAACATAATGTAAGGGTTTGACTATCAGAGAAATGAAAAAGGAAGAGTCTTAGTTTTCTGTGCATATTGCCCTCTTCAACGTCCCTAAGACTGTCTATATTATTTGTATGAAATTACGTTTGTTTTATGCACCGTGGAGAATGTTGGTAATACCCTTAAGCGCACTGGTTGTGGGTGGTTTCAACCAAACAAACGGACTTGATACCACATATATAAACGAAACCCAAGAAGCTAGAATTAATGAGTCAAGACAACCAATTAAATTCTACAATCGCTAGGTATGTGAATATACAGTCCATACAGTTTCATAATTGAATCAATATAAACGAAAAGATAGCATTCTGGTCCTTTATACATATATATTATGTTCGAAACAAAAAGAAAGAACATGTTCCATAAATATATGACCCATGCTTATGTCTAAGAGGGAACCAGACACAGTAACCCTCGACCCATTACAGTAACCAAACAACAGTGTCAACCTACAGCGGAACTATGTACAGACAGTGACTCGTAAAACAAAATACACCGACCCTAACGGTCATAGCATGGAGCCAAACAGAAAAAACTAGCAAATAGAGAATGACACTACCTATGTCGAATTGGAGCAGTCAAATTTCCATGCGTTGAAACCCTCGAGCAACCATACCTTCAACGATAGTCAACAAACAGAATGAGTGTCGACAAAACCAAGGAAAGAGGATTCGAACTTAACAAAATAAATAGATCATAATTGGTTTCTTTACCTGACGAAGGCAAGCCGTGACTGTAACAACTCCACCAGGTTCCCCTGCTCACGAGGAGCCAAAATGTTAGGCAACTAAGGAAAAAAGAACAGACACTGATAGCATGGAACAGGCGGACTTACCCTGAGAGTGGCGGAGAAACCGGAGAAGTTTGGCACTGTAATTCTGCCAGGTCCGTGGAAAAGTCGAGCTTGGAACCAGAGGACAGTTACCAGAAGAAACACAACGAGCAAACGACTGTAACAATTGCGGGGAGCACAGGCACTGAAACTACACACCAAGTAGAAAGGAGCGCAGAGACACAACAACTAATTACCATCACACAACAACAACCGACACTTGTCATAAAGAGGAAAATAGCTGAACCTTACCAAGTTGATATAACCCTTGCAGGACGAGTGGGAGAGATTTCTAGGCCGAAGCTTGAACCAGGCGAACACAACCACAAAATCCACATTGAAACCATGAAGAACCTCCGAGAGTGCATAGCTCACAGAACCGAGAGAATGACAGGGTAAATAGCCTGGGCGCGAGATTGTGAACACCTATACCAAGGCGGGCTCGGGGAATCCCGAGGAGGGATAATTGTCAAACATCCAGAGACTAGCGTACCAATCACAAGACCCATCATAAATTCAGCGCCAGTTAATCGACCTTTATACATAAAAATCTCTGTTTAATCATTAATTGTCTGTACACTCGCATCGGCATACATTGAAGATGTATCACGTGAGCTGGCCCCATCACAATACTAATTATGTATTAAGTATATTATAATTATGTATTATTACTTTTAATCAATATATCAATATATAAATGTTAATAAATAAATAAACTAATATTATTATTAATGAATATTAATATATTAATTCAAACATTTTTCAATAAATATTTTAATTAATATATTCACGAATGTTTTAATTAATAAAATAATTTAATACTATAACAATATAATATA
>APFE031670981.1:0-11067 GCA_000404065.3 Pinus taeda
AGGACAATTGGGTCTTCAAATCCTGGATAATTTCTTTGTCATTTCCAAATAGCAACATATCATCCACATACAAGACCAAATAAATAACATGGTCGGTCACCAATTAATTTAAAATACACACATGATCTGCTTTGCTTCTGGTGAAGCCAAGTCCCCATATAAATGTATCAAATTTCTGATACCACATCCTTGGTGACTGTTTTAACCCATACAGAGACTTCTTTAACTTGCAAACAGTTCTTTCTTACCCTTCACCGCAAAGCCTTCAGGTTGCTTCATGTAGATTTCCTCTTCCAAATCCCCATGAAGAAATGTTGTCTTCACATCCATCTGTTCTACCTCAAAAACAAAAGCAGCAACAACAAATAAAAGTAATCTAATAGAAGTTACCTTGGCAACAGGAGAAAAAATATCACATATCACCAAAATCAATTCCCGGCTCCTGGGAATAACCTTTTGCTACCAACCGAGCTTTGTATTTCTCCACCTTCCTTCTGCATTTGTCTTCTTCTTGAACACCCATTTGCTGCCAATGGGTTTCCTTCCAGCCGGCAACTCCACCAGATCCCAAGCCTCATTTTTGTGCAAAGATGCCATTTCATCAACCATGGCCTCTTTCCAGAGTTTTCCATCCTCCGAATCCACTGCTTCCTTCACAGTTCTGGGATCATCATCAGTAACAGACAAAGCAAAATTTGAACAGAAAGTAGATGGACTATACCTTTCTGGCTGCCTTCTTTCTCGAACTGATCTTCTCACAGCTGGAGTTTGTGGCTCTTCATCTTCTGATTCCTCCTCTTCTACAGAGTCTGATTCTTCCTCCTTTAGTTCAAACTCTATCTTCACAGGTTCCTTTGGTGGGACTTCATGTTTAATAACATCTTTCACCTCTCTGAACACCACATCTCGACTGTACACAACCTTCCGTGTGACTCAGTTCCAAAGCTTATAACCCTTTAAACCATCCTTATACCCAATAAAGATGCACTTTTTTAGATTTACTATCCAACTTGGTTCGTTTCTCCTTTGGAACATGTACATATGCATCACATCCAAATACCTTTAGATGTGAAAGAGAGGGTTTCTTACCAGTCCATAATTCTTGTGGAGTCTTATCATCCAACGCTGATGAAGGTGACCTGTTGATTAGGTAACATGAAGTATCCATTTCCTCTGCCCAGAATTCCTGTCCTAACCTGGCACCACTGAGCATGCTTCTTGCCCTTTTCATCAACATCTTGTTCATTCTTTCTGTGACTCCATTTTGCTGAGGTGTATATGGAGTAGTCTTCTACCGTGCTATACCACACTTCTTACAGAATTCTTCAAATTCCTTGTTGCAACATCCTCCACCATTATCTATCCTTAGCACCTTTATCTTCTTCTCTGTCTAAATTTCCACCAGAGCCTTAAATGCTTTAAACCTGTCAAAGACTTCAGATTTCTTCTTAAGGAAATATATCCATGTATTCCTTGAGAAGTCATCTATAAATGATACATAGTACACAGACTTACCCAGTGATGGAACCTTCACAGGTCCAAACACATCACTGTGCACAAGCTCTAATATATGTTTGTCCTCTTACCACCAGAGGGGAAACTCACCTGATTCTGCTTCCCATATACACAATTTTTCACAGAAATCAAAATCCAGAGAGCTATTACTCATACCTTCTACCATACCTTTACCATGAAGTATTCGAAGGCCCTTCTCTCCTATATGTCCAAGCCTTTGATGCCACAACATGGTCTTCTCTCTAGATACCACTAGATTTTCTGCTCCATTTTCAGGAACCATAGAACTATTGCACCCGTCAACAACAGTGCTACCTTGCAGCTTGTACAGAGTTCCAATCCGAACTCCCCGCATCAATACCAGTGCTCCTCGAACCATCTTGCAGGTATCCTTCTCGAACACTGTCTTTACACCTGCATCATCCAACTTGCTTACAGAAATCAGATTTCTGGCCAATGCAGGAATATGCAGAACACCCGGAAGGGTTCTAACCCTTCGACCTTGCAACTTCAACTTTACTTTTCCACGACCAATGATTCTAGCCTTCCTATGATCTCCTAAGAAGACATCACCACCATCGTATTTCTCATACTCGCAGAACCACTCTCTATGGGGAGTGAAGTGAAAGGATGCACCTGAGTCAATTAACCATGCCTCATGATCTACATGTACTTGAAGAAGCCAAGTACACATCCCCGCCTTCATCTGAGGTGGTTTTTGCCTCTGCAGAAGGAGCATCATTAGATCCATTTCCTTTATCAGGAGCTTTAGATTTACAATCCCTTCTGAAGTGCCTTTCCTTTCCGCATTTCCAGTACACCACCTTTATAGGTTTTCCTGGAGATTTAGATCTCCCACTCAATGACTTATTTTTGTTTCTGTTCTGGGACCGTCCTCGTATAGAAAAGGCATCACCATTCTGGTTGTCCATATTTTTCCGTCTCATCTCCTCCGTCAGCAAGGCTGAGACTATTTCATCAAACTGCAAATCAGTTGCATTGCTACCTATTGCAATAACCAGACTATCCCACGAGTCTGGTAGAGAACACAACAAACTGATGCACTTATCTTCATCTGAAATTTTAATATCAACAGATAATAACTGACTTACCACAGTATTAAACGCATTCAGATGCTCTGTCACCGAGTCTCCATCTTTCATCCTCAGGTTATACAGCTTTTTCCGCAGGAACAGTTTATTCACCAGAGACTTAGATTGGTACAAAGTCCCTAACTTGTCCCATAGAGCCTTCGCCATAGCTTCCCCTGATACATTCAACAATACTGAATCTGAGACACACAATCGTATTGTGCTCTTTGCCTTCCGATCCAACTTCTTCCATTCTTCATCGGTCACTCCCGTTGGTTTAGTACCCGGATCTACCGCGATCCACTGATCTTTATCCACCAACAGATCCTCCATCTTGAGTTTCCACAACTCAAAACTCTGACCATTGAACTTCTCAATCGCTATCTTTCCACTGCTCGCCATCTTCTTTCACCACCAGATCGATCTCGCAGATCTCCAACTGAACAGGGTCTACCACAGGCCCGAGCGAAACCCCTCAGCAACAAAGGCGTCCCCTTCAAGCCAAAACAGCTCTGATACCAAGTGTAGGTTTTAACCCGGTACATAAATTACCTGCATACGGATTCTAAAACTAAGAAAATAAACAATGCGAGAGCATTACACACAAAACACATATGCACAAAGATTTTCGCCTACATCCCAAAACCGGGACTACTAGCTTGATTTTTCATTATCTTCCTTTCAATTTTACAATACATATTTATACATACTGAAGCATCCAATACCATGGACCAAAAACCATAGGTAGGTTCGCCCAACCTAATATAGGGTCCAAAATTTTTTTTCCCGAGGTGCTGCCCTGGACCCCGTAGAGGGGAGCTACCCGCCCCCCTCTAACCCCCCAGTTCACTACGTAGGTTAGTCGTGGAAAGAATATAACACAACCCAACAGATTTTACTTACTTCCCAAAGGTACAACCCTTGCAGACATACTGCTGCTCAAGAGATTCTTTAGGGAGGCTAGTGGTTATTTGCTACATAATTTTAAGGGTGCCATGGTGAAAATGGCCAATCTCTTTTGCCAGAGTTCACTGACATTGCGACTGCATTTTCTCTGCCTTACTACTTAATGCAGAACAATCTTCCACATCAATTTTATACAGGTTCTTCACGCGAACCCTAATTTGCTTCACCTTCCCAATGGCTATGTGTCTTGGAAAGGCTATCCCTTTATTGAAAATCACATCATAGCCATAGTATTCCAAAACTACTACAGAGACGAGGTTCCTCTTTGGGCCTAGTACAAACATGACATCTTTGAGGAAAATAGGGGATCCCTACTCCCTCTTAAAGGTTACTCTATCAATTCCAGTAGCATTGTACCTTCCATCATCCCCAAGCTCAATATGCATCTAGAAATATTTGACCTCCATGTCACTAAAAATATATTTACACCATGTCATGTGCAATGAGGAACTTGAGTCCAAGTACAACACTCTCGCCATCATAGTGTTGGTCATGCATGCGAGTAGGGTGGAGTCTAGCTAAAATTTTGAAGCCAATGCTTCACCTTCTACTCGTCCTGAGTTGTTCTTTCTAGAATTTTTGTGTGGACACTTTGTAGCATAGTTCTTGAATTCACGAAAATTGAAGCATTTTATCTTAGATAAGTCTTTCTTCTTTCCCCCTTAGCTAGATTCTAGTTTGGTTTTAGATTTCTTCCCTTTTCCCTTCTTTCCCATTCCAACCAATGAAAAATTTTCTTCATCCTCTCCCTTGGATGAGCTTCCATATCAGGTATTTTGCCTGATTTCTTTTTGTACCAAATCATAACATAAGCGTTCTCAATTTGGTAATTTCTCCCTCCCATTCACCAAGTCCTGGTAGTTATGCCAAATTTTGGGAAGGCCTAGAAGAGCTAGGCTCACTAGATCATATTTTGCAACATTCACACCAACCACACCAAGCTCATCCTGAACTTGTGTAAATTTGGTGAGATACTGCGAAATAGTGTCATTCTTCTGCATCTTAATGTTTCGAAGTTTGTCTTTGAGAGCTATTTTTGTATGGTCACTGATATTCTCGAATATCTCAGTAATTTCCTTCCACATTGCAAAAGGAGTTTCTTTCCATGGAGATTTTATACAATGTGGTATCTCACTCCCTCCAAGATTATTCTCCTCGCATTGGCTACATATTTCTTCAATTGGGCTAGGTTTTGGGCATCAAATGATCTTGGTTTTGGAATGTTTGTCTTGACATACTCCAACAACCCATTGTCATCAAGCACTGCCTCCATGTTATCCTTCCATGCAATGAAATATGAGTTGCCTTCCAAGGCATACTCTAATATCAGTCCATTGAAGGTCATTCTCCCAACTCTGAAGAAATATTGCTACATTAAAGATGCAAATTTGAACCTGCTAATGAACAACTTCAAAATCCTTGTTATAATGTGAATCCTACTCTGATACCATGTAGAAATATGGTGATAGATTTGCAGTTGATCAAGAAATTTACTATAAATCAAGAGACACAATTCTACTCTACTACTCTGCATAAATTAATTCACAATTTAGAACAACATTCGCAAACATGCATCAATCACATACACAAGCACATGGTTTATCTAGGGGAAACCAACTGGTAAAAACCCCTTAATATTTCTTGCATTAATTAGATGAATAGAGAATGTATTACAATTGCTTGCTTGCTCTGTGCTCAACCTACAAGTGAGTAATGATTCTCGCTACTCAATGAGAAGCTTTGACCCATACTTAGACAATTTATGCCCCCACTTGGGATCTTATTTCATTGTGCAAATCCTGAGGAAATTGGCCCCTATTATTTAGGAAATTCCTCTAAATTTATTGTGCAACTCCCAAGGATTGATCATTGATTGCATGCAACACTTGTCCACTCAAGACTACTCTACAACTTATGTCACACTACTTTGGAATTTCCACCACAACTGAGCAATTTGAATTCCTTGCATGCATGAGTTATTTTTGGTTGATTGATCAATTAACTAGACGACTCTAATTTAGACTATTTCCCCACTACACAACTGATCTCCAACTAGTTCTATTAACTGTTAGAACTAGTTTAAATGAGTACAACTAGAAATAACTAAATTGGATTGCTACAAATTAGAAATTAACACATCCAAATTGAAATCCAAGCCCTTAACTCGATTTTGCTATGCTAACTGAATGACAAGATCCATGTCACCTTAGTTAACTGCCTCCAAGTTGTTTTCTAATGTGGAAATTTGGAATTTACTCAATTTGACCAAGGCTAAGTCAAAATGATCCTTTCTTGCTACACTTCTCAACATATCCCCAGACTTTATGATGAAATGATAATTGGTAGTAGATCCATTTTTTATACATAAGCAAGAGTATAAAATGAACTTGGATTATGGGATTCCCATAGAGATTGCAATAAGGCTCTACTAAAAAATAATCCCCACCATCTTCACGTGCATCTGTAAGAAATAAACATATATCCCTTATAACCTTGCATGTTATGTCATCTATCTCCCCCAATTGCCCTCAAATTCATGCATTTGAGGGGTAATAGTCCATATCCGGCCAAAAGAAGATTTAAGCATGCAAACAGTCCTACAAATAATGCATAAAATCTTTAGAACTCCCTTCCACTTCCTTTCTGGTCTAATTTTGAGAGTTCTATTTATCCCACCATTAAATAATCTTTGTTTACTAATAAATGCGAGGGACCACTACTCTAATCAATTGTCACATTCACCAACAACTTATTCACACTTAATAGCTCGACTGAGGTATTCATCTTGATATGTTCATGTTTATAGGTTAATGCAAAATAACATGGCCTTGGGGATATGTGGCTATAACTAAAGAATGTGTATTTTTGTTTTTTATTTGCACAAAACAAATTGGATGGTTGTAGCTAACAATCCAAAAAACATTCAAACGTTTTCCCTATGCTAGTGATTTGATCAAAGGAGGCAATTAAGTTGTAGTGTTGGGTTTACACCAAACATAAGTAAATAGACCCTTCACATTGTAAATTGCATCCTCAAACCTTGTCATAAATTCTGTAGTCTTGAATTTTTCTTCTGTAGCCAACTTTCTAGTCTTTCTTACTATTTTGCATTTGCACTGAGCCATTAAACCATTTGACACTTTTGAATCCATTTTGGATCATTAGTGCTCTCACAAAACCATACAATGACTGAGTCATATTGAAAAGAAAATAATGGGCATTGTTACACTCTCATAACTCATAGGCATCCCATAATTAAAGGTCTCTTAGTTCGAGAAGTTTATTTCTATATTGGCTATCAACTTGTGTCATTTCACTCATAGGACCATAGAAAATACACCAAATATGCAAAATGACATCTTCTTTTCTATGTGATTGCATGCAAGATACCAATGCTATCCCATGGAAATTGTTACTATGATCTCACTGTGTTCTTTTCTATGATTTCATAGCATTCTAGTTTTTTGATTTATAATTTCCCCTCCTCTTCATTTCACCATCTCACTTGCACTTTCATTTTGTTTTGTTTTTATATCCTTAATGATCCATGCCATTATCAATCGCATATTATATCGCCCTACCAGTATGGATTTGAGGAACATTTTGTGGCCCAAAATCCATAATCTCTTATATGCATTCTATGATTTTATCACTTCCATTACAACATTCTTGTGCCACCTTATCCATAACAATTTGGTTTCACATATGGTCCATTGAGAAAAAAAACATCCCTATTGTTGAAATAAATAATTGTCTATGAAACAAAGTCATTGGATGTGAAGCAATCTATACCTTGGCCATCAAGGCCACACTTAACACCTTACTCATGAAGTAATAAGATTGGATCTAAGTCTACATTGCATATTGCAAATTTCATAATTTAGCTTCCTTTGGATTAGGTACGAGGTGTGAGGGTTGTTGTAACTTCTCTAATGCATCTTAGCTATGGATGCAATGTATACACCAAAATTTATCTTGGTCAAATGCCAAATTCCTTTCAATCATTATATAATATAAAACCAACTATTATAATATTTTTTTTAGTTAGATGATTATTAAACAAATCCCTTCCATAACTATATCAAGGAAGTGAGAACACCCAATTAAAATTTGATAGAGAATAATCTAGCAGGATTTTAATCAAATATGAACAAGTAAAAAAAAATTGACTAGGTCATTTTTGAGCTACAACACGAGATCCATAGTATCTCCCTATGATATTCTAAGAACAATAGACCCTATGCCCTCATCCATTTTTCTCCCTAAAACCTGTAACTTGTTCTACTCTGAAACCATGCTCATTATTAAACTTTAACAATCCAAACACTAGAAACCAAAATTGCTTTATATGTTGATGCAAATTAAGACTCAAATGATCAATTTGAAAAGAAAAAGAAATGAATTAGCACCAATGCTTTACCCATTGGGATATGGAGTCATTATTTATCTAATCCACTACACAAAAAATGCTCGAAATGTAAGCTTATTCAATGAAACACCCCTACTCTAGTCAACCAAAAGCCTACTTTCTCAAGTGTAATCAAACTTGCAATGTAACCAGGTAACAAATGGATTGTCCAGCATGAAATCTTGTATGCAGACGAAAACATGAAAAGAATATACAAGATGGAATAAAAATTCCATGGGCAACTTATACTTACAGCGACAAATCAATAAATTATTGAAATATGAACCATTGTATAACTTTGAAGACTTCATCCTCTATAGATATTTGAAATTTTTGATAATTTCCACGAGGAAGAAATGTATCATGCTAAATGCAATATTCGCTTTGATTAATAATTTTGAAATTTGAGCTAAAACATCAATGAATGCATTTAAGATCTTGAAACCATTGGAATCTTCAACCCATGCAATCCCCAAGTGAAAAATATTAGCCTACTTGTATCTTGTTCACCATCAAGAAAGAGGTTTTGTTGTTCTCTCGGTGAAAATTAATTTTTCTTCTTAGATCCTCAA
This sequence comes from Pinus taeda, assembly GCA_000404065.3. Classification (NCBI taxonomy): domain Eukaryota; kingdom Viridiplantae; phylum Streptophyta; class Pinopsida; order Pinales; family Pinaceae; genus Pinus; species Pinus taeda. The sequence continues at coordinate 8,553 of APFE031670981.1, forward strand.
CAATGGTGTCAATTTGATGTTGTCCTTTGTACACAATTTTTGGCTAGGAAATAGTGTTAAAGCATCAGGATGAGGAGATTTGGAAAAGTTGGTTGTTAATGGTTAAACTTGTTTCTTTAAAGGTAGAGAACAATCTCCCTCAGGTTTAACCCAAAGGTATACTCTCAACCCTGACAAATACCAATGACTAAAAGTGATGAAAGGAATACTATAGGATTATAGCAGACAACCTTACACCCAACCTGAGTATATCATATCTAAATCATATGAAATTAGGGTGATAATCTATGAATGGAGAGGGATAACACAAACATCCTATATGTATTACATTCTCAGTATAAAATATAACATCACCAGGGGAAGTAAGGGAGGTTGATTCTCATCTCAGCCTCTCCTATGTTCCATATAATCTAATTATGTTCAGATGAATGGATAATGAAATTAACCAAAAATAACACTCACAAACCATGACAGTGTGCCACAAGTTGAAACATAAATATTTTGATTAAATATGTTGAAATTAAAGTGCGCCAAAATACAAATTACAATACTTCTCCAAATTTCATCCCTTATTACATTAAAAATCATAAGATTTATAAAACATTACAATCCTCCAACTATAACTAGAATTTAGGAAACAAAAGTTATAAATAAACTAAAATAAAAACAATCTATAATTTGTTATAGGAAATCTATAAGTTCTTCCTTGAATTAGTATTTGAATACAACTAATGGTGGATGTTCTTCCTAAAAATCTAGAGCTGATACATAATTCCTTATCTTTGCCTTGAAATATTGGAATATGAAGTTGAATATGGACCTAAAATTGTTGGATTTATGATATCTAAGAAGATCAAGTTATAGAAGAGCTTGACATTTTATTTTGTTAACTATAATCCTTCAAATCTTAAGTCTTGCTTCAAAATCTTCTTATAATTCTAAATTCCAACTATTGGCATTAGTCATAAATCTCCTTACAAGTGTTGTGAACAATCTTCTCATAGTAAATTAGCCTTGGATCAGTGTGCACACCATGTTGGGTGTGGAGCATTATTGTTCAAAGGTCTTTGTTTCACCTGGATGTATACCCTAGGAAGTTTGTACACCCCTCCACTCGCGGGGGTGCCGGGGGGACTTGTTCCCCCCGCGGGGGTTCGGGGGGGCCACTGTAAAATTGCCTTGTAAAAGTATAGTAATTTCTAGTCAATCTGGGTTGTTCATTAGGCAGATGATCTGACGGTATAACTTATGTTTAGTTTAGGGTTTTTTGCCCTAGAAGGCAACCCCTCTCTTTGTATGAGGGCATTGTATTTGAGTCTGTGTAATAGATGTGTATTCTCTGAGCAAAAAACAGAGAGGTGAGACTGTGAGAGAAAACATAGGATATTACAGCGGATCTGTTATAGGTTGTGTCTCTTCATTTTGCTGGATAATAGAAAGGAAAGGCTAGTTGTTTGGGGTGGACGTAACCCAAACTGGGTGAACCACGTATATCTATGTCTCTCTGGTTTTATGCGTTTTCTGTGTTTGTATTTCTACAATATTCTATGTGTTCCACTGCTCTGTAATATATAATTTTCTAACAACTGGTATTAGAGCCGAAGGTCTATTTGGTTGATAAACTAGCAAGAAAGAAGGGTTCCTCGTTCGAGTGGGAGCAATGGTGGAAGATGGTAAGTTTAGGGTTAAGAAATTTAATGACCAAAACTTCTCGCTGTGGAAGATGCAGATGGAAGATTATCTGTATCAGAAATATCTGTACCTACCATTGGGTGGAAAAACAAAGATGTCGACGGGGATGACAGATGAAGAATGGAACCTTCTTGATAAAAAGGCACTTGGAATAGTATGGTTGTGCCTCGCTGCATCGACCGCCTTCAACATTTCGAAGGAAACAACGACAAAGGGTTTGATTAAGGCGTTGGAGAAACTATATGAAAAACTCTTAGCCTCAAACAAGGTATTTCTTATGAAACAATTATTTAATATGAAGATGTCGGAAGGTGGACATATTGCAGACCATTTAAATGATTTTAATATTGTTACAAGTCAGTGATGTTCTGTAGGGGTAAACTTTGATGATGAAGTTAGAGATCTGTTATTCTTGTGCTCATTTCCAGAAAGTTAGAATGGTTTAGTAATGGCCATTGGTAACTCTGTTTCTGGATCTAGTACTTTAAATTTTGATGATGTTGTCGATGTTATCCTTAGCAAGGAAATGCGATGAAAAAGCTCTGGTGAGACATTGGGTAATGATTTGAGTGCAGAGTCTAGGGGAAGAAAAATGGAAAGAGGAAAGAGCTTAGGATATCACAGTAAATCAAGGAAAGACAAATCCAAGTCCAAATCAGGGATAGTGTGCTGGAAATGTGGAAAGAAAGGACACCTAAAGAAAGACTGTAGATATCAAAAGGGAAAAGAAGGAGATGCACAACAAGAAAACAATCATGAAGCAAATGTGACAGGTGAGGTGTTACAAGATGCTTTGATTCTTTCTTTCGAAAATATTATTGAT
>APFE031670981.1:17330-28166 GCA_000404065.3 Pinus taeda
TAAATTAACTTTTTAAAACTAACCGTTAAAAGTATGGTTATATATCCTAGCTTTTTTCTTAATGACCTACTATTATTAAAATATTTATATATATTTAATAATTTAAATAAATAAATGAATTATTTTTAAATAAACTAACCATTATTATTTTTATCTTATATATAAAAGAATTTAAATAATATTAACAATAATAACAATTAAATAAATAATTTAATAAACAAATAAATTAACTTGTTACTATACATTAATGAGTTTGGTATTTTATTTATTTTTTAATATTATTATTTTAATTTATATATATCTATTATATTTTGGCAATTAATTAATTAGATAAACGAATTATTAAAAAACTAACCATTAACTTATTTTCACCTAATTTATCTTAGTTCTATAAATAAAATATTAAATAAGAATAAGAATAAGAATTATAAGAATAATAATAATATTAATTAATTCATGAAAATTTACTTGGGCCTTAAGTCAAAAATTAGCCGTTTATCTTTTTAGCCGTTGGAGTCTCTGCTCAGACTATTTAACTTGTTGGACTGGATCTGTTTCTTCAACTTGTCCTGACGATGAACCACACTAGTTGGTTCGAAACGCGTCGACAAAAGTCTTTCTATATGTGATTTACGCTGAAATTCTTCTTATAACTTTCTTGTTATGTCAACTGTCTCCGAAAAATTGCCCTCAAAATTCATTCATTTGAGGGGTAACAATCAAGATCTGGCTAAAAGAATACTTTAAGCATGAAAACATACCTAAAAATAGTGCATAACATTTTTAGAACATCCTTCCACTTCCTTTCCATTTTTCTTTTTAATTTTCTATTTATCCCTCCATTCAACCATCTTTGGTTAGTAATAAATGCAAGAGGACCACTACTCTGCTCAACTGTCACATTCACCAACAACTTATTCACAATTACTATCTCAATTGGGGCATTCATCTTGATATCTTCATGGCTATAGGTGAATTCCAAAGCGCATGCCCTTGGGGATATATGGTTATAAGTAAACAATGTGTTTTGTTGGTTTTTATTTGCACAGAATAAATGGGATGCTTGTAGCTAACGATCCACACAACATTCAAACTTGTTCCTTATGCAAGTGATCTAATCAAAGGAGGTAATTAAGATGTATTATATGGTTTGCACCAAACACAACCAAGCAAACCCTTCACATTTTAAATTGCATCCTCCAACCTTGTCATCAATTCCGTAGTCTTGATCTTTCCTTCCATAGCCAATCTTTATGGTCTTTCTTAGTGTTTTGCATTTGCACTGAGCCATTAAAACATTTAACACTTGTGAATCCATAACATATCATTAGTGCTCTCACAACATCATACATCGACTGAGTCAGATTGAAAAGAAAATAATCGACATTCTTACACTCTCATAACTCATATGAATCCCATAACTAAGGAGCTCTTGGTTTGAAAAGGTTATTTCTATATTGGTTGTCAACTCGTGCCATTTCACTTGTAGGGCCACAACAAACACACAAATTGTGCAAAATGACATCTTCTTTTCTCTACGATCATGTGGAAACTACCAATGTTATCCCAAGGCAACTATTAGTATGATCTCATTGTGTTATTTCTATGATTTGTAGAATTCTGGTTTCATCATTTATAATTACCGTCCTCTTCATTTTACCATCTCACTTGCACTTCCATTATATTTTAGTTTTATACCCTTAATAATCCATTACATTATCAATCCCATCTAATATGCTCCTACCACTATGGATTGAAAGAACATTTTGTGGCCCAAACTCCATAATATATTATATGCATTACTATGATTTTGTGGCTTCTATTACAACAGTCTTGTGCCACCTTATCCTTAGCTACTGGTTTCATATGTGGTCCTTCGAGCAACGAATCTCTCTGTTGTTAAAATAAATAACTAACAATGAAACAGAGCCACTAGATATGAAACAATTGCTACCTTACCCATCAAGGCCACACTTGAAACCCCATTCATGAATAATAACATTGGATCTAAGTCTGCACTGCATAATGCAAACTACATCATTCAAGCTTCCTTTTGTTTAGGTACGAGATATGATGGATTTTGTAACTTTTCTAATGCACCTTGGTTATGGATGTAATGTATACACTTAAATTTCTCTTGCCCAAATGCCAAATTCCTATCAATCATTATTTGATACAAAACCAACTATTGTAATGCTTTTAGACTGAGATGATTATTGAACAGAGCCCTTCCAAAAATTGTATCAAGGAAATGATAATGCCCAATTAAAATTTGAGATAAAAGAAGCTAGCAAACTTTTGATTAAAAATCAAAAAGTGAAAAGAAATTGACTAGTTCATTTTTGAGCTGCAATAAGGCTCGTGAACATTGTTGGTGCATTAATCAATCCAAATGGCACTACTATGAACTCATAGCCCAAACCGAGTCCCGAAGGAAATTTTTGGAATGTCACCTTCCTCAATCCTTTAACGGGTGATATCGGGATCTATTGTGGCCACAACCCCTATTTATTTTCAAAATCTATGGACACCCTTCATTGAATTTGATTAATATTATTTTTTTTATTGCATTAAGTTTTTGATTGTTTGTTATTCTCCTTATTTTTTTTTTGCTCCTTTACAAGTTCACTTCATGAGGTCCCTACTTCGTGTTGTGAAAACAACCTCTTGATGGTAACAAGGTGATGTGGCACCTTTGGTTGCCACGACATCTTATATTTCACCTTTGGATTTGCATGGCCTGATTTGGTTGCGGGCATGTTCCTGTTAATTCATGGTGCACTTTGAAAATTGGACAGATCTGCAACTGATAAGCTCAGTTTCTTCCAATAGTGAGGAGAATCCAAGATTCCTGCATGACTTAATCGAATCAGTTTAACCACCGACTGTCCCCATTGAACATACGCAGCTATGGTTGAAGAATTGGAACCGAGTCAATCTGGAAAGCTCGATATGTGTGAAATATTGTTTGGAAGGAGTTTCATAATTGTTTAAAAGTAGTTGTAATATTGTTACGAGGGAATCTCACAAAGAAACAAAATGGAACTCTCGCATTCTGTAATCAGGATTCAAAAACAAAGTCAGGGTTCTATGGGGAAAGGAGGAGAGAAAGAAGGGGCTTCCTATATAGAATATTTGTATGAGATTACTCTCCTGTAATTCATATGGGATTTTATGTAGATTGTAGATATCTACAGAAGGTGCTTGGCACTATGTTCTAGACATTGGAGTTAATAAAAATATTAATTTCTTTTCTTTACATTGTTGTATCAAAACTGCAAATTTATTATTATGGCTTGATGTCTCTGTCAACTCGGATTTAATCCTGAGACATAGTATTTCAATGGTCAGTTTTGCACTATTGTTAAGGTGATCTATTTTGTACTAATTGTGGGTCTTTGTGAAGCTATATTTGCGGGGCTTAATAGGTTGAAATCAGAGTTTACAATGGATTCATGGCTTTGCTTGTAATGGTTAAATGACTACCCATTAGCTATTACAAATTTATCTTGTTTTATTTATTTATCCAAGCACAAGAATTATTGATATAAATTTTCCATTTGATCCATTTTATGTAATTGAAGTTTAGTATATGTATAAAATCATTTTAGTAACTATCTACCAAGATCATTTTATTGCATATTTGTTTGAACACTTTGTATATTATCAAACTATTTTGAAAATTAACAAGTTATTCTAATCTTGAATTCAATCACTCTTCTCCCCTTGTTACATATTTAGCTCTTGATTGAGAGCAAGACTATCCTTCTCCTAGTCAAGGTAGGTTTTCCTTTTGATCACTTGCATTTTTAGGATTAATTTGCAGCTGCTTTAAGATCAAATTTGTTCATTCTTTTAAAGCCTCTTTTCATAAGAGCAAGCCTCACTATGACTGGGTTGAGCCTTGATTTCAGCTACCTTGAAAGAAAATATTATTTTTAGAATAAAAACATAAATATAATTCCTTTCCCTTGAGTTTGTTAATAATAATAATTAATATCATATACAAATAAACTCAATGCATTATACATAGATAGTTGTACATATAGGCTAACCTTAGGACATGAGCAACTAGAGACCCATTAAACCAGTCAAGATTGTCATTTTAACTTAAAGAAGGCTAATTGGGACTCTGACTAAGAAATTTCTCCCATGTTGAGGCAAGACATTTCCAAGCATCAACCGGATCATTGATCAATTTTCAATAAAATTGTTTCTCCCTTCATTTGATCAAAGAGGTCATCTATCATGGGTATTGGCACATATTCTTTACCATGGCTTGATTTAAGTCCCTGTGATATATGCATGATATTAAGGAACCATCTTTCTTCTTGATAAAAATTATTGGTGCACCCCCAAGGTGAAATACTAGTTTTAATAAGTCCCAAATCTAACAACTCCTTTAACTACATATACAACTCACAAAGTTTTAGAGTTGCCATTTTGCAGGGTGTCTTACATATTGTCTCTACAATGGGTTTTACTTCAATTGTGAAATCAATCTCCCTCCGAAGAGGTAAGCCTAGTAACACTCTAGGGAGAACATCCTCGAGTTCTGACAAAATTAGGTGTTGATGTAGGAAGGCTCCCTTCCTGTCACTTATGGCCTCGACCACATACAATTTACAGCCTTAAAGGCAAAATTTTACCTTCATCATTGAGATTAATCATAGTGACGCTTCCCTCTCGAAAAATATACATATAAATTGATATACTTTCATCATCTAAATAGATCACTTTCTTTTTTAAACATTCCGTCAAAGCATGATGAGGTTTTCGCCAGTCCATTCTGATGATTACAACTTATGATCCCAAGGCAATGATGTATTCCTTCAACTTGGTTGTATACACCTCATAATTTATGAACATTAGTCAAAACTAGGTCATATCACTTGTTTTGGCCCCAAAAGCCATCACAACTTGTTTAAATTCATCATGCTCATAGGCTACCAACCCACATTTTTCTAATACAAATGGTGAAATTAAATTATCTATAGCACCAAAATCAATCATAATTTTAATTTTTACATGATTTATCATACTTGAGGTTTCCACCATAGTGGATTGGTCTTTAGCTTGATGGTTATTAATCGCCACATAAATATGATAGTGGATGTGACGAGTCTCAAACTAAACCCGTATAGAGTACCTCTCAAACACCTTTTGTGGCGCCTTTACCTCCATTTCGTATTTCATTTCCCTATACATTGTTTTTTCCTGTCAATCTCATACTTTTAGTGAATCTCGAGTACTAAGGTGATTATACATTATTATTATGCATTTCTTCACTAATTTTCTCTATATTCTAAGTTACAATAAGGATGATCATTGGTTACCAAAATGTGATGGCCCTGTGTATCAAGTTATACTTACTGGAAGTGGTCATCCAAAAAGTTTTTTGAAGAAAGAACGATTAGTTGGTCAAAGTCTAGTCTAGATATTTATGCATGCAACTAATTCTAGCCAAAGTAATCTTTATTTTTGTTGTCTAGGATATCTCTCAAGCACTAGATGATCTTCTTATTTAAGACATAATTTTTATACATGTATTTTGGTTGGATGGTTTTTTTTCCAATGGAAAAATCGTAATCTTTTATTAAGTAGAAAAATTACATGTAGTAGATGCCTGTGGCATATACGAGTATTGTTGATCCATGACCAATTCAAATCAAACTATAACAAAATATGAATGGCCAAGCCATTTCATGTACATATTTAGATAGTTTGTCTATATATCAGCAGATATAAATATTTACATATTTTGTTGAAAAACTCTAATATAAACAACAAAAAATATATATAATTAGGGCTTATCCACCCTATGGTAATCGTGGTCTATATATGATCTGTGGTGATATTGGTAGAAGTCTGCTCCCATATGTTCAGAGATTATCCACATGCCTCGGGGAAGTAGCGAACCCTCCTTGGAAAGTTTGTCAGCATCTTCATTATATTCCCTGTATATATGATGACAAGAGACTGAGTTAAACATTGCTTTGTAATTGTAGACTTCATCCAAAATATTTTGTAGAGAAATAGCATGACAATAATTTTTGTTGTTGAACCAATTGATAATAATTTTGGAAACCCCATAGATCTGAATAGAAGTGTAGTCATGTGCTAATGCAAAATGGAGCAGATGTCTAAGGGTAATAAGCTCGGCAAAGTTGTTTGCACCCTCCCCTAGACCTAATTGGGCCTTAAAGAAATGTTGTCCGGAGATGTATAACATGAAACCCCCTCCGCAACCATGTGGTTGGGCAGCTCCATCGAAGTAAGCCCATGGCTTGGATTTATCAATCCGACCCAGTGTTGAGATTCTACAAGTGTGAGGGTTTGCCTCTTATGGGATATCCTGATAAGCTGTTATGGCCTTTGCAATGAGAAGAGGCCAACGGGCGGTTTCATTCTTGAAAATAATTTTGTTCTGGGTAAGCCATAAGGTCCAATAGATGATGAGAGGTAGGCATTCTGCCTTAGCTCCCTGGTGTGCTACAATCTAGTTGTTCCATGCTTGAAGAATAGAAGTGCCTTGCCATGCATTATGCATAGAGAGTTGTTGAGTTGTAACTTGCCAGAATTGTATGACAATCAGAAGGAGGAGAAACATGTGTTCATTGTTTTCAGTGTCTTGATTGTAGATAACACACCAGTTCAGGCCATGAATATATTTGTGCATAAGGGCATCGCATGTAGGAGTTTTGTTACATAAAACACTCCACGTGAAGAGGCGTGCCCGGGGAGGAGTTTTCATTTTCCAAATATGTTGCCACCATGTTTTAGAGTGTGTAGGCCTGCGATCCAAGAGAAGTTGATTGTATCCCTATTTTGGTGTGTATTTCCCATGCTCAACTAGGATCCAAACTAGTACATCTAGGTCATGATTTAGATGTACATGAGCTTTAGACAGCGCTGATAGATATGAATCCCAGGACTATTGCCATTGTGCATGAATGTTCAATTCAGGTGTTGTCCTCTAGTTTCGTCTGAATATAGTGTTGTGCTCGGGATCGGCAATGTGTGCAATTCATCGAGGTATTCCTGTGATGTAGGTATCGTATGAGTTCAATTGATAAATGATATATGTTACTCCCTCCTATCCAAGGATCAATACCAATGTGAATAGACACACCATTGTTAATGCGCCATGCCAAGCCTGGTCTGATGAAAGACATCAGTTGAAGGATTGCTTTCCATACTATGGAAATACCCACCTGAGGCCATTTTGGTAATCTTACCCAGTCCAATAATTGAAGCAGCCATATATATTTGTGGTAGGACACAGTCGTCCAAAGATTCTATGAAGTGAGGAGGGACCATCTTGGTTGCAAGAGCTTGGCAAAAAATAGACATTTCTTTTAGTCCCCATCCCCCCCATTTTTTTGGCAATGCGATTTTCTTCCAACTTACACAAGCAAAGGTTTTACCTTCCTTTTGTTCGTTCTAAAGATATCGATAGCATGTCTGTTGGATGTGCCTGAGTATTCCCTGAGGGATCCAAGCATGTGACATCCAATATACAGGGGTGGCTTCGAGGACTGATTTTATTGGGACAAGGCGCCTAGCCCTTGATAGAAATCTATGATTCCATGCTTTCAATATCTTCTCAGTTTTAATCACTAACCAAATCCAGTCAGTAATCCGGTAGTTGTGGGGTTTGATCTTAAAACCCAAGTATTTTAGATCATCCGAGAGATTGTGCAAATGATAGTGGAAAAAATGGAGGGCAGCTCTATCCTCTTGTGTGGTGGTGTGAGACAGAGTAATAGTAGATTTTGCCTGATTTGAAGCCATACCAGTGGATTTTTCAAAGAGAATAAGAATGTCATGGAAGGAAGAAGAATCCCTGATGTTGTCGTCCAAGAAGATCATAACATCAACAATGAAAAGGCGATGTGTGAGATGATAGAGTTTTTTCATTCTCAGTCCTTTGAGTCTGCATTCCCATTTTGCAACGTCGACGAGCCTACTGAGACCTTCCATCACTATTAGAAATAGAAGGGGAGACAGGGGGCATCCTTGCCAGAGTCCACGTTCGGCATGAAAGAAATGGGATGTAGAGCCATTAATAAGAACACTAAAAGATGTCGATGATATGAAGCAGATAATCCTGTCTGTGAAAGCCGGAGGGAATCCTAAGTGGATCAGGATTATCTTAATGAAGAGCTAGCTGACACGATCAAATGCCTTCACAAGATCTATCTTGAGGATGATGCTTTTCATATTTTTAGCTTTGATAGAGTGGGTGGCTTCCTGGACAGTGCCTATGGCCTCATGGATCTGCCTATTTTGGAGAAAAGTAAATTACTCAGGAGAAATGTGATGGGAGAGTATAGGGAAGAGTCTGTTTGCGATGATCTTTGCAATGATTTTGTATAGGGTATTACAGAGAGATATTGGTCAGAAGTCATTGAAGGATGCTGGAGAGTCAGATTTTGGAATGAGAGCAATAAAGGTGGCATTGATAGCCTCATACATTCTCCCAGATATCCAGCACTCTTCTACTACATTGAGGAGGTCATTCCCAATGAGGTCGAAAAAAGCTAAGTAGGATTCAATAGGCCAACCATCAGGGCCATGTATTTTATCTTTCTAAAACCATCTTAGTGTCCCTTCAAGTTCATCTCTGGTGATGGGAGAGGTTAGCTCAGCTACGTCTTTCAAATCAACAAAGCTTGGGAAGTGCCCTGCTACTTGAATGATTTCAGCTAGGTTTGAGGCAGGTGGCTCCTTGTAGAGTTGTTTGAAATGTGAGATACCTAACTGTAATATTTGATTGAAGGTTTTTGCATACTTCCATTCGGTGAGGGCATTTTCCAAATGGTGTTGGACGCTTTTCTTCCCTTGGAAAAGTTTTGGAAGTACCTTATGTTCTCATCCCCAACTTTGAGCCAGATCACACGGCTCTTGACTCTCCAAGTTTCCTCTCTTTCCTTCGGAACTCTGGCTCTTTGATTTTCTAGCTCAATCAAATTTATCTTGGCTTCAAGACTTAAGAATCCCTTATTGTGTTTGTCCATAAGGTGCACCAAGGATGATTCAACAGATGTGAGGGTATGGGAATCCCTTTGGAGTTTTTCCTTTTCCCATTTAATAGTAAGCTTCTTGAGATGCGGTAGATTTTGAAAAAATCCCTGAGCCCAAGTGTGTCCTTGGGAGGGAGGATTTTGACTCCAAAAGTCTGTAACCAGCTTAATATAGGAGGGATCCAGAAGCCAAGATGAGTTGAACATGAATGGGGCTTTGGGCTTAATAGGAGGACCTGATATTTCAAGGTAGATAGGCGAGTGGTCAGAGATGCCTCCAGTTCCAACCCACTGCTTGTAATAAGATAATCGCTGCATCATCATATTTTTAAGAAAAAAACAATCCAATCTTCTAGAGAGGGCAGCCTCTCCAACTCTTTTATTCCTCCATGTTGGTAGGGTTCTATTCATACGAATATCAGTGAGGTGATCTTGATCAAGGAGGTTTTCCATGACATCAGAGAGTGGGTCAATCTGTGTCAATGATCCCCAAGACTCACTATATCCAATGGAGAAATTTATGTACTCACCCAAGATGAGATTGTCTGGAGAGGTAAGAGAGAGATTTAGGAGCTGATTCCAAAATACCTCGCGACCATGGCACGAACCATAAGCATTCATGACATGGAGATCCATCCCCAACTCAACAGAAAAAAAATAAAAATAATAAAAAATAAAATCAAAATAATAAAATAAAATAAATCATAAAATAAAAAAAATCGATACCAATGAACCCCTTTCCTCCCCAGGCCAATATAAGGTTTATGGTTCGGACAAACATCTTCCATGTCTCTACGGTCGTATCAGGGTTGGATCTCGGCCAAGATGAAGGGTTCTTGGAAAAATAGAGGTCTGCATCAGGCACAGGGTCGAATAAAGGGGACGAAAAGGTAGCTAGGAGGTTGAGGGTACAAAGAGACACCGGCGGGCAGTCTAGAGCAGGTGAGTCTATGGAGAGGATCCCAATGTGTATATTGGAGGCTATAAGCCTGGGGAGGGAGACAGCCAGCATCGAATGCGAGCTGGACGGTGTTGAGGAGGCAAGAACTGGTATAGGGTTAGGGTTACAGAACATGGCCTGCTCTGGGTAGGGATCCGCCGGGTAGTCTATGGCATCCAGCTCCATACCCTCCATGTTATGCCTTGGAATAGTAGACCGACCGTTAACCATCGATAGTTGGACGCAGATGCAGGCACGAAACGACGAGGTGCGAATATTTTTCGGAGGTTACGGTGACTTGGGTTAACCGTGATCCGAAATTCATCTAGGGTTTGAGCAGGTGGAGCTGCAGTGTGCCATTATCCATTTTTGGTTGGATGGTTATTTCCTTTTGTTATGCTTTTGTTATATTTGACCGCATAGTTATAATTATTTAGTTATGTTTTTCAGCCTGAATCTAAGTTCTTTAGAACTATAACATTTTTGTAATCGATCAAACAAGGTTAGCCATGCTAACATTATTGGATTATTGATGCGGCCATTTTTTTCATTCTGGAAATTTGTACTTCCTTTTTAGATTATTTAATGTATACAAATACGTTGTTGTTGGTTTTGATCGCCTATAGAGTCCATTTCTTCATGTAGTGCTCCCAATCAAGTAGGGCCCACTGAGCTGGGATGCACTTGCAATTTCGTAGTTGTGTTAATGTGTGAGTAGCATAAATTTGCTAGTTTTGAATGCATAAATTCTGAATTAATTCCTTTTCTATATTGATTACATGACTTGTGTTATTTACTCTCTTATTTTTGTTGTTCCTTTGAATTGTTTGACTGGGTGGATTGAGGGCCATTTTGTGGAAGAATCATGGC
>APFE031670981.1:29272-44087 GCA_000404065.3 Pinus taeda
CGTTCTAAAGATATCGATAGCATGTCTGTTGGATGTGCCTGAGTATTCCCTGAGGGATCCAAGCATGTGACATCCAATATACAGGGGTGGCTTCGAGGACTGATTTTATTGGGACAAGGCGCCTAGCCCTTGATAGAAATCTATGATTCCATGCTTTCAATATCTTCTCAGTTTTAATCACTAACCAAATCCAGTCAGTAATCCGGTAGTTGTGGGGTTTGATCTTAAAACCCAAGTATTTTAGATCATCCGAGAGATTGTGCAAATGATAGTGGAAAAAATGGAGGGCAGCTCTATCCTCTTGTGTGGTGGTGTGAGACAGAGTAATAGTAGATTTTGCCTGATTTGAAGCCATACCAGTGGATTTTTCAAAGAGAATAAGAATGTCATGGAAGGAAGAAGAATCCCTGATGTTGTCGTCCAAGAAGATCATAACATCAACAATGAAAAGGCGATGTGTGAGATGATAGAGTTTTTTCATTCTCAGTCCTTTGAGTCTGCATTCCCATTTTGCAACGTCGACGAGCCTACTGAGACCTTCCATCACTATTAGAAATAGAAGGGGAGACAGGGGGCATCCTTGCCAGAGTCCACGTTCGGCATGAAAGAAATGGGATGTAGAGCCATTAATAAGAACACTAAAAGATGTCGATGATATGAAGCAGATAATCCTGTCTGTGAAAGCCGGAGGGAATCCTAAGTGGATCAGGATTATCTTAATGAAGAGCTAGCTGACACGATCAAATGCCTTCACAAGATCTATCTTGAGGATGATGCTTTTCATATTTTTAGCTTTGATAGAGTGGGTGGCTTCCTGGACAGTGCCTATGGCCTCATGGATCTGCCTATTTTGGAGAAAAGTAAATTACTCAGGAGAAATGTGATGGGAGAGTATAGGGAAGAGTCTGTTTGCGATGATCTTTGCAATGATTTTGTATAGGGTATTACAGAGAGATATTGGTCAGAAGTCATTGAAGGATGCTGGAGAGTCAGATTTTGGAATGAGAGCAATAAAGGTGGCATTGATAGCCTCATACATTCTCCCAGATATCCAGCACTCTTCTACTACATTGAGGAGGTCATTCCCAATGAGGTCGAAAAAAGCTAAGTAGGATTCAATAGGCCAACCATCAGGGCCATGTATTTTATCTTTCTAAAACCATCTTAGTGTCCCTTCAAGTTCATCTCTGGTGATGGGAGAGGTTAGCTCAGCTACGTCTTTCAAATCAACAAAGCTTGGGAAGTGCCCTGCTACTTGAATGATTTCAGCTAGGTTTGAGGCAGGTGGCTCCTTGTAGAGTTGTTTGAAATGTGAGATACCTAACTGTAATATTTGATTGAAGGTTTTTGCATACTTCCATTCGGTGAGGGCATTTTCCAAATGGTGTTGGACGCTTTTCTTCCCTTGGAAAAGTTTTGGAAGTACCTTATGTTCTCATCCCCAACTTTGAGCCAGATCACACGGCTCTTGACTCTCCAAGTTTCCTCTCTTTCCTTCGGAACTCTGGCTCTTTGATTTTCTAGCTCAATCAAATTTATCTTGGCTTCAAGACTTAAGAATCCCTTATTGTGTTTGTCCATAAGGTGCACCAAGGATGATTCAACAGATGTGAGGGTATGGGAATCCCTTTGGAGTTTTTCCTTTTCCCATTTAATAGTAAGCTTCTTGAGATGCGGTAGATTTTGAAAAAATCCCTGAGCCCAAGTGTGTCCTTGGGAGGGAGGATTTTGACTCCAAAAGTCTGTAACCAGCTTAATATAGGAGGGATCCAGAAGCCAAGATGAGTTGAACATGAATGGGGCTTTGGGCTTAATAGGAGGACCTGATATTTCAAGGTAGATAGGCGAGTGGTCAGAGATGCCTCCAGTTCCAACCCACTGCTTGTAATAAGATAATCGCTGCATCATCATATTTTTAAGAAAAAAACAATCCAATCTTCTAGAGAGGGCAGCCTCTCCAACTCTTTTATTCCTCCATGTTGGTAGGGTTCTATTCATACGAATATCAGTGAGGTGATCTTGATCAAGGAGGTTTTCCATGACATCAGAGAGTGGGTCAATCTGTGTCAATGATCCCCAAGACTCACTATATCCAATGGAGAAATTTATGTACTCACCCAAGATGAGATTGTCTGGAGAGGTAAGAGAGAGATTTAGGAGCTGATTCCAAAATACCTCGCGACCATGGCACGAACCATAAGCATTCATGACATGGAGATCCATCCCCAACTCAACAGAAAAAAAAATAAAAATAATAAATAATAAAATAATAAATAATAAAATAAAATTAATTAAATCATAAAATAAAAAAAATCGATACCAATGAACCCCTTTCCTCCCCAGGCCAATATAAGGTTTATGGTTCGGACAAACATCTTCCATGTCTCTACGGTCGTATCAGGGTTGGATCTCGGCCAAGATGAAGGGTTCTTGGAAAAATAGAGGTCTGCATCAGGCACAGGGTCGAATAAAGGGGACGAAAAGGTAGCTAGGAGGTTGAGGGTACAAAGAGACACCGGCGGGCAGTCTAGAGCAGGTGAGTCTATGGAGAGGATCCCAATGTGTATATTGGAGGCTATAAGCCTGGGGAGGGAGACAGCCAGCATCGAATGCGAGCTGGACGGTGTTGAGGAGGCAAGAACTGGTATAGGGTTAGGGTTACAGAACATGGCCTGCTCTGGGTAGGGATCCGCCGGGTAGTCTATGGCATCCAGCTCCATACCCTCCATGTTATGCCTTGGAATAGTAGACCGACCGTTAACCATCGATAGTTGGACGCAGATGCAGGCACGAAACGACGAGGTGCGAATATTTTTCGGAGGTTACGGTGACTTGGGTTAACCGTGATCCGAAATTCATCTAGGGTTTGAGCAGGTGGAGCTGCAGTGTGCCATTATCCATTTTTGGTTGGATGGTTATTTCCTTTTGTTATGCTTTTGTTATATTTGACCGCATAGTTATAATTATTTAGTTATGTTTTTCAGCCTGAATCTAAGTTCTTTAGAACTATAACATTTTTGTAATCGATCAAACAAGGTTAGCCATGCTAACATTATTGGATTATTGATGCGGCCATTTTTTTCATTCTGGAAATTTGTACTTCCTTTTTAGATTATTTAATGTATACAAATACGTTGTTGTTGGTTTTGATCGCCTATAGAGTCCATTTCTTCATGTAGTGCTCCCAATCAAGTAGGGCCCACTGAGCTGGGATGCACTTGCAATTTCGTAGTTGTGTTAATGTGTGAGTAGCATAAATTTGCTAGTTTTGAATGCATAAATTCTGAATTAATTCCTTTTCTATATTGATTACATGACTTGTGTTATTTACTCTCTTATTTTTGTTGTTCCTTTGAATTGTTTGACTGGGTGGATTGAGGGCCATTTTGTGGAAGAATCATGGCTCATGTATTCAAAGAAGGTTGTGTGTGCAACTAGAGGACTCAGACTAGGATTATTCAATGGATTGGATTGTTTTATAACCAACATGGTATGTTTTTATATACTGATGAGCTAGTTATTTTAGTTACTATATCAATTGAATGCCTCTTGATGCTCATGAATAGAATAAAACTTTGAACTTAAATCTTTAATTGTTTCATGTAGTATGTGAGGGTTGATAGATCAATGTTAGAATATGTTACCTTTGATTGAATGTTAACCAATTAAATTTATTTCTACATATATTTTGTGGGCACCTCATCATTTTATGGTCTCTCAATCGATAATCTAATGTACAACAAATTAAGAAATTAAATTTCTCGTCATTTTTCGGCGTCGTTGATGGGGAGGTGCTAAGAAATTAGCTTTTAATTGGTTTGATGCATGATTAGATCTAATTACCTACAATAATTGGGCGTCCTAGAACACATAGTGGCAAGAATTGTAATATGAGAGGTAAGAACCTACGAGTCCACTTTTGTGCATTAGCCCGCCTCACTCGATCTAGATGATATTAGTATTGTATGAGATGAGGGAAAGGTAAAAGCTGTAAGGGTAAGGTAGAATTTAATACTCCAACTAGTGAAGTTAAAATAGAAAGACTCCCCAATACTAATTTGGCAGGTAACAACTTAGATAGGAGACGAAAAGGTGGAGCATTGGATAAGTCATAAGGAACATCAGTAGCTAGGAGAGTGATTCACACAACTACTTCCATTGGTATTAAGATTGAAATGTTACCCAAAGGAAGAGTAGATTCAATACTTCACAGTAGCCCAACTATTGGACTCCAGCCCCTGGAATCTTAGTTTAGCTTTTTCGGATGAAACAAAATGGTTCAAGGTGAGGGTTAGATGAATAAGCCAAAGAATGAGGATGAAACAACTTTCAGATTTCCAATTGTTGATCCAACTTCCAATGTACATATGAACAACATCTCTCCAACGGTACTCCTACGGTTTCAAGGGTTGGTAAGTGAGGATCCTGGCACACTCTTATTTGAATTTGATGTCTTATCTCATAACACGGATTATTCCACTTATGCTCATAAGTTGAAGTTATTTCTAGCTACCCTTAAAGAATCTTCCATGTGATGGTTCATGGGACTACCTGAAAATAACATCACGATCTGGGAGGGCATGAGAAGGGCATTTCTTAAGAAGTATCAGGACTACTATAAGGCTCGAGAGTTAAAAGAAGAAATTTTCAGAATGGTGTAGAGGGAAGACGAGAGTTTGAAGATTACTTGGAAATATTTTTATATAATCTTCAATGTGTCAAGCAACATAAGTTAGATTCTAACATGAAGAAAATTATTTTCTTCAAGGGTTTGATGGAAGAATCAATGAATATGCTTAACCATATGGGGGTGGGTGACATCTCTGCATTTACTTTTAATGAAATTATTGATATTTACGAGAGATATTCTTGGGGGCAAGGGAGAAGAGTGAAGAGCACTCACAATCTCCCTAAAAAGAAAAAGACAACCCCTAATGGTGTGACCATAACAGAATTAAGGAATCTCTTAGACGATTTTAAAACTAATATATTAAGTACTCTCATTTTACAGATCAAAATTTTGAGTTTTAAGAAGAAATAGGAATAAGAATGTGTTTCCCTTGGCATTTTCTACACAAGATGTCGGAAGAATCAGCCCATAAAAGATTGTCCTCTTGATAACATCAACATTTTCACCATCTGTGCAGAAGATCTGACATCTCTGCATTTACTTTTAACTAAATTATTGATATTTACGAGAGATATTATTGGGGGCAAGGGAGAAGAGTGAAGAGCACTTGAAATATCCCTAAAAAGAAAAAGACAACCTCTAATGGTGTGACCATAACAGAATTAAGGGATCTCTTAGACGATTTTAAAACTAACATATTAAGCACTATCATTTTACAGATCAAAAAATTGAGTTTTAAGAAGAAATAGGAATAAGAATGTGTTTCCCTTGGAATTTTCTACACAAGATGTCAGAAGAAGTAGCCCATAAAAGATTGTCCTCTTGATAACATCAACATTTTCACCATCAGTGAAGAATATCACTCCATGGAGAGTTTTCCTTTTTTACTAGGTCTCAAATCAGTGTACCATGGGGATGAGAAAACACGAAAACAAATTTAATTGTTAGCAACTAAGAGGTTGTGGCAACCTAGAGCTCTAGGTACATCTTTTGATTTTGTTGCTGTGAATTTTTTAGCAACATGGCATAGGTGGCCACAACATCCATTTTAGAACCAGCCTTGCTAGCAAGGTTGGCAAGGATCTAGTTATTGGAACACACCTTTGTATCCTTATCTACCATATCCTCAATATCCTCTGAAATCTCAACCATTTTATTACAACTACCAAACACCAGCATATACCCAACAATAACCTTTGAATACTCAACTACATCTACCATCTACTCAAGCTTATAGGTCGAACCAACGGCCTATGCAACCTGTCACTAACCCAAATAATAAATTAGCCCAACCTATTATGCAAGCTGAGTTGCATCCCTTTCTGACATATGTATATTTCCCATATACAAGTTTAGGATATCCATTTATAGTCAGGGAAAGTGTTTCCAGATTTTTTTTGCTATTATTGTAGAAGAAGAAAGAGAGGAAGAAGTTCCTACCCCAGTGGAAAGTACCAGTAGTCCTATAACCCCTCAGCAAGATAATAGACCCTTGAAATAGCCATAAACTTCAGCAAATCCCCCTTATCTTGAGAGGTTGAATAAGAGTGAACCAATAAAACCCCTTGAGCATGACATAATCAATTAATTGAGGAACATTTGTGTCAAAATTCCCTTACTGCAAGTTATTAAAGATATACCTATTTATGCCAAAATCGTGAGGGAGTTATGTCCTAAAAAACTCGGGAAGAAATAAAAAGACCCATCAACCATTCATCTTATTAGGGAGTGTGTTGATGCAATCACTGGAAAGAATTTAGCGAAAAAATATATTGATCCTGGGAATCCTATTGTTTCAATGCATATCAATGAAGTATCTATTCTTAGTACTTTTATTAACCCTAGAGTGGCCATTAATATTATGACTGTACATACCTCTATGTCCTACCCTAACTGTTCTTGAATAGGCAAATAAATCTAGAATCAACTTGGAAGGAGTTTTCAACGATGTGATTGTCTCCCTTTATTTGTGAGAATATCTAATGGATTTCATGGTCTTGCAAAATAAATCAACAATAGGAGGACATCCTATAATCCTTGGGATGTCATGCTTGCTACTGTGCATGTATTTATAGGATGCAGATTCGGTATCATGTTTATTTCTCATGGAGGAACTATAAAATAGATCACCTTATATCCTCCTACGAAGTCTCTCACAAAATCAGAGGAAGACCCATGGTTTGAGGATTCAGTGAGCGGCAAGGAAGAGGTTCAACCAATGTGCATGGTCGATAAAGTAAAGAATTTCTAGGAGTGTTATGAAGAAAATCAGCTTTATTTTTTTTTATTTTTTTTAATGTAATTTGGGTTCTTATGGTTCTGATGATCATCTGCTAGACAAGGTTTTCAAGAGTGATGCACAGGAAATGGATGATTTGATAGTTTTGTCTTCATTGTGTAATATTGCTAAAGTTTCATCACACTAAATAGAACCACACTGCATTTTTGCTAAAGCCAGCCATGGTAAGTGTTTAAATATTAGTAATGAAATTATTGATGAATAACAAAAAAAGTTGATACATGTTTTACAGGAACATATAAAATCCTTCACATGGGATTGCCAGGACATGAAGCGAATTTATCTTGTAGATTTTTCTCACCATATCTGTACATAGGTCAATGCTCATCATGTTTGAAAGCCTCAAAGGTGTATGAATAGAACACCTAAGGAAGCGTTAAAGGAGGAGATGCAAAAGCTTCTTGATGCTAATCTAATCAATATAATATATAATAGTAAATGGGTTTCCCCCTTAGTAGCCGTCCCTAAATCTTCAATAAAATGACATGTGTGTGTATAATTTCATGAATTGAACAATCTACTATGAAGATTTATTGTCCCCTTCCTTTTATTGATCAGGTCCTAGACACCCTAGAAGGATATAAATATTTCTCATTCTTATATGGGTTCAATGGGTATAACTAGATTCAAATAGCTCCAAAGGACCAAGAGAAAACAACCTTTACTTGTCCCTGGGCAACCTTTTCTTATCAGGTTTTACCTTTGGGTTTTGTAATTCCCTGGTTACGTTTCAAAGATAGATGTTGGGAATTTTCTCAGATCTAATCCATGACTACATGGAGGTGTATATGTTAGGAAGCACACATTTCCTTGAGTAATATAAAATTTCAAATGATGTTAACTAGGGGAGTAGTGCTTAGCCATGTGGTTTATGTGTAGGTATCAAGGTTGATCCCACTAAGATCAAGGTCCTATCTCAATTACCGGTTCCTACAATACAAAAAGCGGTGAGAATTTTCCTTGGTTTCGTAGGAAATTATAGACACTTTATTGAATGTTTTACAAAAATTGCCATGCTTTTGTTGAAATTGTTATCAAAAGATGTTGTTTTCTTATGGACTGACTAGTGTCAGTGTGCGTTTAAGACTTTAATGGAGAACTCTCGATTGCTCCTTTTCTTAGAGGACCCAATTTAGATTTTCCTTTCCATATCTCAGCAGATGCTTCAAACATGGATTTGGGAGTTGTCCTTGGAAAAAAGGATGACCTATGTTATTATGCCATTTATTATACTAACAAAAATTTAACCTCCACTAAATTGGATTGTACTATGACAGAGAAGGAGTTCTTCGTGGTGGTGCACTTTATAAATAAGTTCAGGCATTATATTACAGGTTATGATGTTTTCATCCACATTGACCATGTAGCTATCCAATACATCATGAATAAACTAGAAACTAATGGTTGAGTCAAGAGATGGATTTTGTTATTACAGAAATTTAATGTTATGAATATGGATTGGCCTGGTAAATATAACCTAGTTGTTGATTTCTTTTATATGATGCAACATGAAAATAATCATGTTCCTATAAATGTAGATTTTCTAGATGAATAATTATTTACAATTTCTACTCACCTTTCCTGGTTCATAGATATTGAGAATTATTTAGATACATGAAAATTGTTGCAAACGTTTCCTGCTCATGAAAAGCACAAAATTATAAACATAAGTTCAGATTATTATTGTATCAATGGTGATTTATTTTACACGTGTAGATCCAATTATTTGAAGGTGTGTGCAAGAGATAAAGTACCAAATGTTTTAAAATCTTACCACAATGAGCATTGAGGAAGTATTTGCCTAATAAACACACTACCTATAAGGTATTGCAATTCAGGTGTTATTGGCCAAACTTGTTCAAATATGCTAAGAAGTACGTGTATCAATGTGACAATTGCCAGAGGATGGGGAGGCCAATTAAAGCAGATGAAATGTCACTACAACCATAGGTATTGGTTGAACCATCCGAAAGGTGGGCTCCAGATTTTGTAGGCCTGATCATGCTAATGTCAAGAAATAAGAAATATGTTCTGGTGTGCACCGATTATGTTACAAAATGGGTTGAGGCCAAGGCATATTAGCTCAAGCCAATGAATAGGCAATTGTCAATTTTCTTTATGAAGATATTTTTACCAGGTTCGGCATGCCTCAGGATATTGTTACATAGCAAGGGACATAGTTCACATCTAAACTAATCAAGGAAATCATGGAACAATAGCAAATTAGGCATCATACTTCTACTCCTTATCACGCACAAGAAAACAAGCAATTTGAGTCCACTCATAAACTATTGGAGGTCGTCCTATTGATGATATTGGATACCACCAACATACAGGGGGTCTCCCCAATGTGAAGTCCCAATTATACCTCACATCATTTAGAGTAGGAGCCCCATCAAGAGTATCATCCTGACCATCATAACTTAAGGTTTTCCTTAGTTTCAAAGGATAACATAGATTACATGCATAAGCTTCGAACAAGTAAGTAAGTTGACATTGTAAATCACCAATTGCAATGTATAAAAGGAGGCTTTAATAAAAGGGATCCAAGAGTGAGTCTCTAGAAGGAAATTAATACTACTATACTAATATAGGCACACGAGAGAAACGAAATATCCATTTATTAACCTGCAAATTAGTTCACAAAATAATAACGATTCATGAAAGAAAATAAAATACACATTCAACAAGATAAGCACCAAATCCTCCAAAATAGTTCAATTTCTTTAGTACATAAGAATGGCAACATATATCACAAACATCCAAATAATATTCTTAAAACATTCATGATACATGCATGAAAGTGTCTTGGCCGAATGAGCTTCAATTATTAGGAAAAATATCTGAGTACATAGTTACAATGGTGAGGCACTAGTTCCAATAGTGGAACATTAAGTCACTTATTGCTTCTCCATAGAATGATTTATCTCTCTTATTCCAAGCATAAGAAGCCATGGCTAGCTCTCCAAAGTCTATGACTCCAAAATAATTTTGCATGAGTTATGAGGGTCTATATAACAAGAGGAATGAACTTTCATAATCACATGACTCTTGAACTACCCTCATGACTCTTAGACTTCTAGTGTGCCCTTTGAACTTCTATACAACCTTTTGGATTTTTCCTAATTACTCTTGAACTTTTATTTGACTCATTTATCCTCATGTGAATTTTCATATTCTACATATGACTCTTGGACTTCCACAAATTACATTTTGTCATTTTCCTTGAAAACAAATCATTGCATTCCATATGATGATGTTACAAGGCACATGGACACTATTGACATAGTGATGACACTTGTGCAAGTTATGACTTGGCAATGCTAACATGGAGCTCATTATGAGGTGGAAATGCCAAGTTGTGCTTCTTGTTGCTTTGTATCCAATCTTCATGAAATATCTTATCAACACTTCATCTTCATGAAAGATCCACTTTGTTGCTTATCTTCACCCTCCTAAGGGTCTTGGATCGGTATTGGAATCTTTTGAGTCATCATGTAATGTCTTCTTTTTCATAGTCTAGGATCTACTTCATGCCTTCATGATGGTTCTTCTTTTTTCTTCATCTCTGCAAGTGTTTCCTTGTTCATTCTCCTTGACATCTTCCTTGAGCATCACAGTGTCATGATGAGGAGGTACACCTACTAATGAAGATTATTCATGATAAGGAAAAGTCAATTTTGAAATCATCTATTCCATCCTACTTTACTCATGGAGGAATTTTCTTTTAATAGGCTTGTGAAAGGGTTGAGAAGGAAGAGCTTGATGAGGAGGGCATAGTTGAGATCAATAGTGGCTTTGGAAAGTACCCTTGTTCATTAGAACTATGTCATGCACTATGAGGAGAGGAGAGAGGAAGATTATGCCAGCGTTGTTTGACTTGATAAGGACTGATAGGATGCCTCCTTGAGCCTTGTTACTATGCCATGAATAGAGAGAGGGGCTTAAGCAAGTGTTAAGTGTAGAGGGTAAGAAAAAGGGACAAGGTTGAAGGCTTGAGGCTTGAGACTACACTATGCGTTGAAGGAAAGTGGAGACCCAAGGGAAAGTGAATCTTTTCTAAACAAGGGATAATTATTCATATGAAATGCACTTTTCCTCTTATGCTAGTGTAGTTTCATCCAAAAGTGGCTAACTTTTCATCTAGAATGTGGTTTTCACTGAGGGAGGAAGCAAAATGCTAGGTCATTTAGCCTAGAAAGTGCTTCACTACATTAAGGAAGGAGGAGGGCCTTTGAGTGGTGTAATTTTCTTTTCTAAGGTGATGGGAAGGGTCCTTGCTATCCTATGGGAGTTTTATATGTTCTATGCAAGGTAGAGGTAGTCAAAACTTAGTGCAGTGGGTCAATAAAGGCAAGAACGGTTGAGCGACGATACTTAGAGGGCTTCTTATTGTGCAATCATTGGAGATGGCATTGAGAAGGAATTAGTGAAAAATTATTGATGAGAAAGGTTGCATAAATAGGCTAATGAATAGGTTTTTCTCATCACCGAGTAAAAGGGCTAATTCCTTCACAACTTGCACTGGGCCGAAGGACCAAGAAGAGCTCCAAAATGGCTAAGTCTGGGACCAATAGAGTAAGAGAATAAAGTGCATCCGAACATGACTAAAAAATGGATCACACACATGGAATCCATCAATAAAACATAGGAAGATACATAGGACTCATGAATAGCAATCACACCTTGAAATAATGCAAAGCGACACTTATTTCTAAGTGCGATAATTAAGATGACACACTACGATAATTAGAACACAAGTTGCGACAAAAGTGTCGACCATGATCAAAAGGTGTGCTAAGTTGTAGGAATGTGTCTATAAAATATCCTTATGATATGTAGGACTAATTAATGTAGAAGGGTGTGCAAGAACTAACTCTAATGATGTGGAAAGGCACGACACATGCAAGAGTGAAAACAACAAAAGTTGACACCTGCAACAGGAAGAAAACTTGAAAATGACACTTGAAAATGCTAAAGAAATTGAAAGTGACACATGATAGAGCAAAGATGACATGAAAACACCACTTATTGAAGTGAAAACATGCAAAAGTGACAGTTTTGAGTATGAAAGGGACACATGTAAAAATAAAGATATGGAAAAGCGATAGTTGGGAAAACTCACTGAAGTAACAGTACAATCACAACCAAAGTGAAGGAGATTGTCCATGAAAGTGCACATTAACTGTTGATATAAGTTTAACATCAAATAGGAACTATTTAGGTATATTGTGTTATTCCTATTCTATCTTGCATAAAGGAAGGGCACTTATGAATTCACGAAAGATTGAGCATGTGTGAGAAAGTGACTTTGACAGTTAAACTCTTATTAAAAGAAGACCCAAATACTTTACAAAACACCAATCTACATGAAGTGACCAAGAGAAATAAAGGAACGATAGATCATAAGATCCCTAGTAGGCTCCAAAATTCAAGTGTAAGCAAAATTTTGGAGGGTGTTGATGGCAGCATCAACACATCCTTACCAAGACTCTTCAGATTCGTCACAAATACTAAGTGTATTGGATAATTAAAACTATTTGGGCCTACAAGATGATGTGGAGAATTAATACAGGATGCACACCATATGAGTTGGTCTACAAGAAATAAGTCCTTCTTCCAATTGAGTTTCAGATTCATACTTTTTGGACTATTGCTCAATTGGGATTGGATCTGAGTGAAGTGTTGGAACATAAACTACTACAACTGAACTAGCTTGATGAAATTAGGAAGGACCTAATCCAGCAGACTGTATTGGTATAGGAACACATAAATAATTTGCACGATAAGTTTATTTGACAAAATTAGTTCAACTAGGGGGATTAGGTTCCCCTTTTTTATTCGAGATTTAAATATTTTAAAGGGAAATTCACAACTTGCTCGCTGGGACCATATGAAGTGGATATTGTTTTTGGGAACAAGTTAGTCCAAATCATAACCATTTATGAGAAGAAAACATATTTTCTTGTTAATGGGCACAGGATGAAGTTCTACCGGAAGTCGATGTCCAAGGAAAAATTCAAAGAATAAATTTGTAAAGATAATGGGATGGAGGTGGTAAAGCAAAAAGACTCTCTTCCCACCCCTATTTCCTCTTTTTGAATTCTTCTCTCTTTAATATACACACATGCATATCCTTGGAAAATAGACACACATAGAGACATCCTTGGAAAATATATAGAGACACACATAATAAATGGGGCCTAATTGTGAAAACCACTTTGTGGCATGGTTAGGTCAATAATTTGTTGTTATTTATTTTTCAAATCATGAATCTTCAAAACTTTTGTTCATTCCCAAGGTAGTTGATGAGGGGTTCCTTAAGACCCTCCTTCCAACAGCCTTTTTCCCATTGACTTAAGCACATTATTTAGGATAAAGGACTAGATATTATTTTCAGTACCTTGAGGCTTGTAGGCATTAGTGGTGGTTTCTCTCGCCAGTGAGAAGTAGTAATACATCAATGTCTCCTTGTCGCCAAATATTGCAAGTGACTTGAATTCAACACATCTTCCCACACATTGCAAGATGTACTAAGGTACTTTGGCTCTCATTGACATCAAAGGTGAGTAGCCTCGCGTCGATTAACAATATACACTAATGACCAATAATTTGACGATTCTCTCTTATCCTCAACTATAGCACCTTTATTCGCATGATGAGAGATTGTACTTAATATGGAAGGAATGTAGAAGGCTTGTGATTTTGTCTCTAATACAAAAACTACCAAATTCAAGACTAGTGACAGAATCTATTAGAATTTATTGCAGGATCATAAACTAGTCCCCTACTTCAAAGAACAATAGTCTATTGCACATAAAATGTAAGCAACAACTAAATAAATGAACATAATTAGAGAAGAAAAACAAATATCCAACATATCATGGTAATATACTTGGGAATCATCTATCAGAATTATTTTTCTAGAGGCACAATGGTTACAAGATGAGAGGCTCCTTTGTGATAGCTTGCACCTTTCAGTAACCCTGTGACACATCGAGACAAAAAGTAGTGTTATGATCCCATAGTTTTCAATCCTCCACTGCATAGATGGATAGAATCTCTCCTTTCACAATAATGGTTAATACTTTAGGTAAATCTAGACGTTGCATTTTGGTAAGTCTCACTTCAGTAATAATTATGGTAAGTCGTTTTATGCTTTAATACATGAATGATTTATGAAGAGTGTGATAGTTATGTTAATCGTTGTACTCTCAACCCTCCATACTTTTTTTCAACCACCCTATCCAATCATTCTGATTCACACATGTGTAATCCCTCCATGCATTTGTATGATTTGAAATTAGTATAATCTGTGTAATCCCTACCATGGATCATCATATCAAAAATCATATCATTTTCTTTCCATTTTCAACCCTTCTTACTAATCCTTTTATAGAGACAAGGAATTATGATTTCTTTGTTCTCCCCACATAGAAGGAAGTACGTTGCAACCTATAGTGCCTCAGTTTTGTTGGGTTGTGTTATATTCTTTCCACAACAAGCCCATGTATCTAACCGGGGGGTTAGAGGGGGGGGCAGAGCCCCCCTTCGTTGCGCCAATTGTGTAGCGCGGGGGGGGCGTCACAAGGGGTTTGAGGTGTACGCATAACCCCACTTTATGAGGTCCGGGGCATCGCCTTGGAAAATTTTGGTTTTGGACCCTATGTTAGGATGGGCAAACCCACCTATGGTTTTGTGCATGATTTTTGCACACGTTTTTTGACTCGATGGTTTTCAGTCCATGGTATTGGACACGATGGTTTCAGTCCATGGTATTGGATGCTTTGGCATGTATAAATATGTATTATAACATTGAAAGGAACATAATGAAAAATCAAGCTAGTAGTCCTGGTTTTGGGATCCAGGGGAAAATCTTTGTGTAT
>APFE031670981.1:46805-64402 GCA_000404065.3 Pinus taeda
AACCTATTTGGAGGTGCAGTCAGTTGGATGAGTAAGAAACAATCTGTAGTGGCACTATCAACTACAAAGGCAGAATACATGGCAGCCACTCATGCAAGGAAGGAAGCAGTTTGGTTGCAGATATTGTGTTCAAATATGGGGTTAGTACAGGGAGCTATAAGGATAAAGTGTGATAGCCAAAGTGCAATTTTCTTGGCAAAGAACCCTGCATATCATTCAAAGACAAAGCACATTGATGTTCAGTATCACTTTGTGAGGGATATGATAGAAGACAAAAAGGTGTCGCTAGTAAAGGTGGACACTTTGAAGAATACTTCAGATGCATTGACAAAATCTGTGAGCTTTGAGAAGTTGTCTTGGTGTAGAGAGACAATGGGTGTTTCAGGGCTGGAAAAAATGACTAAGCTCTCTTGTGCCCCCCTGTGGAAAGAAAACAACAAGTGGGAGAATGTTGGGTTGTGTTATATTCTTTCCACAACTAGCCCATGTAGTTAACCGGGGGGTTAGAGGGGGGGCGGAGCCCCCCTTTGTTGCACTGATTGTGTAGCGGGGGGGGTCACAAGGGGTTTGAGGTGTACCCGTAAAATTTTGGTTTTGGACCTTGTTAGGATGGGCGGACCCACCTATTGTTTTGTGCATGATTTTCGCACAAGTTTTTTGACGCGATGGTTTTCAGTCCATGGTATTGGATGCTTCGACATGTATAAATATGTATTATAACATTGAAAGGAACATAATGAAAAATCAATTTGGTAGTCTCGGTTTTGGGATCTAGGGGTAATCTCTATGTATATGTGTTTTATGTGTTATGCTCTCACATTGTTTATCTTCTGGGTTTTAGAATTCGTATGTAGGTAATTTCTGTACGGGGTTAAAACCTACAGCTTTGAACCTAGTAGTGTTTATTTTACTAACGCATATCCGTAGGGCCATAAATGTTTTGAGGAGGTTGGATGGTTTCCATTATGTGAAAAGTTTCAAGGGCATAATTTCAAGGTCACCATGGATTTTGCAGATAATTTCAATGGGATTGTGGCATGTTTTAATCAGCTAGAAATATCTATCTCTAAACATTAAATTTCACAATGTACGAATCTCCCTCAGGCGATACAATGTTGGTTAAAAAATATTATAAAGGAAATTCATTGTAACCAATTCCTTATACCTAAGCAACGAAATCCAAATTGGAGCAAAGGAATTCCTCGTACATGGGTGAAGGAAGAATGGAAATAGGCTCTATATCTTATCTAAAAATACATTACATGAGAGGATAGATACGTCTTAACCTTCAGGTATCACATGAGTCAGGTTCTTGTCATGTTTCAAAGATAAGCGCAAGATGAATGTTCCATTTTATTTGTTAAAGAGTTTAACCAAGATCTCCAAGAATGTTCAAACTCACCGTGAACATGTGGCTACCAACATGTTTCATCATGGACTTATTAAAAGTTTGGTGGAGGCTAAATTGACAAAACAAGGTAAGACATGGGATGACTTTCTTTTCTGGGGAGGGTTCGTTAGACAACTCTCTCTCCCCTATAAAAAAGGGTTGAACTTTTGTGTCTAAAATAAATAGGAGAGTTTCGTAGGGACAAATGATCCTATGAATATTTGATTTTGGAAGAGGACAAAAAAAACCCTATTTCTAAGAAAATTAAACTTTCGCAAGGAGATGAAGAAGCCCTAATTGGTCATGAAAAAAACCCTCTTCTAAGAAGGAAAACACTTCAGTCAACAAAGGGAATGAGTTTATGGTTGAGGAAGAGGAAATGTCACCTGGTGGAAAGGATAAACCCTTGCTTGAGGAGGAGGAAAGTTTAGCGAAGGAAGAGAAAGAGCCTCAAAAAAAGAACCATCAGAAGAATAAAAGGAATACAACATCTGTGTCGAAGTAGAAGAAGAGTTGAGGAACATAGAAGAAGGTTGAATATGGGGAAAACTAATGTGAAGTAGTAATAATGAATATTTACCTCGTTGACCTCATACTCATTTTTTGATCATCAAAATGTAAGTTTAGAAGGATCATTTGAACCTACAACCCTCCCTTAAGCATCGTTGTAGGACTAGATGCAATAGAAGGAGATTTGGAGACATTTTTCAAACCTGATATAACTCCTTTGAGCTCGGTCATGGGCCCAGATATGGTAG
The DNA here is from genome assembly GCA_000404065.3 of Pinus taeda. Classification (NCBI taxonomy): domain Eukaryota; kingdom Viridiplantae; phylum Streptophyta; class Pinopsida; order Pinales; family Pinaceae; genus Pinus; species Pinus taeda. The sequence goes on from APFE031670981.1 coordinate 48,954, forward strand.
AAAGTGTGTTGTCTCGGGTAAGTAAATATTGTTGATCATAATTTGTTTAATTTGCCTTATTCTAATTCGGAGGAGGAAGGAGTTGAAAACTCGTTTGTGGAATCTAAATTTATGAATATTGTTGAACATAAGAATGTGGAAAATGACCTTATGATGGATGTTCCTGGATGTGAAATTGTTGATAATATCCAAGTGGTTAATAACCCTAAAGTGGAAGTGACAGAGGAAAACCAGCCACCAAGTGTTCATAAGGTTGAATCGGTAAAAGAATTGTTGGTGTTAAGTGACCTTGAGATTGATGTGAAAATTGTTGATGACTCTAAATATAAGAAGACTAATGGATGTTAGCACTAGCTTCATAGTTGGATTCTTTTAAGAATGAAGTTGAGATACTGCTTAGAGTGATAGTGGAGTTGCTCGTATCGTCGCAGCTAAATATAACAGAACCTATGAAGGAAATAGAATCATTAACTATTTCTAAATGTAATGAAGAAAAGTTGTTAGAGGAGTATATGGGAATAATATAATCACAAGAGGCATAGAAATTTTTTGAATCTAAGGTATTGGAAAATATTGAAGAGTTAATCGATAAGACAAGTTTTAGCGAGAAGTCTAAGATGAAGAAGCTTCAGAACAAGGTTAAGAAGTTTAAAAATAAGTGTAAGTGATTGAAACAAGAAAAATAAGATTTTGACACAGAACAATGAGCACCTAAGGACACTTCAAGACGAGATGGTTGTTCGGAATGGGATCCTGGATAAGAAAGATGAATCCCGGAAAGTTAAGATGGAGCATATGATAAAACGTTACAAACAAATGAAGCTTATGTACTCACAGGTGGAATATAAGGAGAGTGAGGAAAAGCTTGACCTTTTGGTTCATGCTATAGTAGGAGCCATGCACAAGGACATGCAATAGTCTGGGCATGGGGGAGATGAAGAGTCTCAAATTCAACCCATCCAGGGTACCTCCCAAGCACCTTATGTGACCCCTTCACCTCCATTTCATCTTTCATTTCCTTATACATTGATGTTTTTCCTATCAATCTCATACTTTTATTGAATCTCGAGCACTAAGGTTATTATACATTATTATTATGCATTTCTTCACTAACTTGGTTTGTATTCTAAGTGTATCCATCTACCTAATTACTTTGGGGCTTTGTAGCTCCTTTTCCCAAGTTACAAGAAGGATGATTATTGGTTACTAGAATGTGATGGCCATGTGTATCAAGTTCTAGTTACTAGAAGTGGTTGTCCAGAAAGTTACTAGAAGCATGAATGATCAATTGGTCAAAATATAATCTAGATATTTACACTTGCAACTAATTCCAACCAAGGTAACCTTGATTTTCATTTTTTGGCATATCTCTCAAGTACCAAACGATGTTCTTATTTAAGAATATATATATATATATTATATATATATATATATAATATATATATATATATATATATATATATATTATATATATATATGGATGGTTGTGTCCTTTTGTTATACTTTTGTAATATTTGGTTGTATAGTTATAAATGTTTATTTATCTTTTTCGTCCTAAATCTAAGTTCTTTCAAACAATAAATATTTCCATAATCAGTTAAACAATGTTAATCATGATAACAATATTGGATTATTTTTGCATCCATTTTAACATTCTCGAACTTTGTAGTTTTTTATTTTTTTTAGATGATCTAATATATACAAATATTTTGTTGCTAGTTTTTATCACCATGTAGAGTCCATTTTTTCCTGCAGTGCTCCCAGTCAAGGAAGGCCCTCTGAGCTGGGATTCACTTGTAGTTTCTTAGCTATGTTAATGTGTCAGTAGCATATGTTTGTGATAGTTTTGAATGCTTGAATTCTATTTAATTCCTTTTCCATGTCAATTACATGAATTGCATTATTACTCTCTCATTTTTGTTGCTACAAATTGAATTATTTTACTAAGTGGATTGAGGTCCCTTGTGTGGAAGAACCATGACTTAGGGATCCAATAGAGGTTATGTGCACAACTCCAGGACTCAGACTAGGATTATTCAATTGACTGGATTGTTTTATAACCAACATGGTGTGTTTTTCTATATTGATGAGCTAGTTGCTTTAGTTATTGGATTAATTGGATGTCTCTTTAATGCTCATGAATTAAATAAAAATTTGAACTCAAATCTTTAATTCTTTCATGTAGTATGTAAGGGATGATAGTTACCTTTGATTGAATGTTAACCAATTAAATCTATTTTTGAGAATATTTTTCGGGTACCTCATCAATTTACTATCTCCCAGTCGATAATTTAATGTACAACAATTAAAGCAATTAAATTGCATGTCAGGATGCTTGTTCTTCCCATTGGTGCCTTTCCTTCTCTATAGTTGGTACCATGTTGTGACTCAGGGTAGGGTTGAGACTTCAATAACTCCCCTTAATTTTTGGTGAAGATGAAGGGACTTTGTTGACCGTGTTGGACCTACCAACATTTAGTGGATCTCCCCAGTAAGAAGTCCCAACTAGACCTCAGACCATTTGGAGTAGGAGTCCCAGCAGTGGGTGGTAAAGTAGTGCCTTGACCGCGGTAGCGCACAAAGACAAGTGTGATGAATTTGGTCAGAAGCAAGTGTGCGACCTTGCAGCAAGTCAAGTGAGATGCGAGGGGGTTCTAACACAATGAGGGGAAAAGGAAGTGTTTCCCTTAGAAGCCTGTAATAGTACGCAGCCTAAAAAGAACACATGAGTAGAATGACATCACACGATAGAATGCAGAATAGTCCACAAACCAAACTGACAGGTTAATCCAACAACATGCATTCAACAAGATTCATACGATTGCATACAAAGTAGTTCATAAGAAAATGCATAAGTTAAGCAACATACATTGTTAGAGAAACCAGAATAGTCCAACTACAATAATAGCATATGCATGAAAGCATGTCAGCTCAGTTATTATTATTATAAGTGAAATTTCCATCCATACATACACCATTGACAACCACTAGCCCCGATAGTGGAACACTACAATTAAGAACACTTGCTCCTCCAAAGAATTATACTCACTCTACATTGTGGAGAAGCCAAGGCTCATCACAGTAATGCCAAGCCTTCTCTAAGCCTCGGCCTAGCCAAAAGCTTGGCTCCTGAAAGCCCTTTCTATGAGTTATGAGGTTCTATTTATAACAAAGGGTGGAGTGACCCTTTACATTCCCCTTTGTGAGTCTTCGACAACCCTTTGTGACTCTTCGACAACCCTCATGACTCTTCAACTTCCTTACAAGTAACTCATTACATAACATGATGACCTTTCACATTCCAATAATACCACTTGGAATTTCATTTAAAACATATTTACAAATAATATTACATTTTCCACATGTACCCATGTAAGACAAAATAGGCTAGAGATAGCCTAAAAAGACAAAACTCTATGACTCCGAAGTTTGGGGAAATACCAACTCGACAACCTCCACTTGGTGCTTCTCGATCACATGCCAAGCTTGGTACTGCATGATGGTCTCCCCAAATTGATTGATGTTGTCTTCCTGAAGGAAGACTCATGCCTCCATGGAATCCGAGTGTATGGTCTTGGAACTTGTATCCAACTCATTCTGAAGCATGAGCAGCATGATGTTGACCATGACAGGACCACAAATGTACCTTTGCATGTTGTGTGTGTTCAGCTCCAAGTCTTCCCTAGTGGCCTCTCATCTTAGCTACTCCACATACTCATCAATCCTTAACCAAACTTGGTTCTTGTGTTCAGCATTGGTGAGGGAACCTGCCTTTGTTCAATTTCTTCCTCAGTTGTTGGTTGTTCCAGATCATCAACCTTTATTGGTGTTGTTTGATCTATTATTGTACCTTGCCTTTGTTCTTCTTGCTGATTTTGCTTCTCTCTTATTATTTCCTCCTCAGCTCCCATCCTTCTTTCATTTCTTACTCTGCTTGTTGCAATCTTAGTTCTACTAATTGTGAGCTTTTATTTTATCTCTTCATCTGCTCTATTTTCAAATATGCCTTCATGAGGATTGAATCTGCTTCCACTCTATAGCTTTGTCCTCCCACTATTATGTCAACAACCTCCTCTTTCCCCGATCTTGTACTGGATTTCTGCCTTCTACTATTATAGTTGGAATTTTTTCCATGTTAATGTTGACTCCTTTTCTATGAGAAGTTGAGTGTATGCATATATGGGCAAGTCAACTAGCACTTGCTCAACTACTTCCCAGTACTTCTTTCAGCGGGATTTCTTGAAGCAGCTCTCTTTGGTGCCATGGTACAATGACTACTGGAGAGTAGTGCTTCACAAGTGTGGTACCAGTGGTACATAAAGGACACTAATGGAAAGCAAACATTATCTCTTACAAAACTTAATTCACAGCATGATCAAGTAGAAATCAGTGCATTTGATGAGATCGATTGCACAATTTTGACTAACGAGTGTGATTGACAAACTTTGGGAACTACGAAGCCCCAGTTATCAGTGTGGAAGCCTGATGACTGGAATTGTGCAATGCACAGTTCAATCTAGGTCAGGGCCTAGGAGATATTGTGCATTGTGTAGTTTCAGTGGCCAAGTTGGGAGACTAGCTCCTCCAACTTCACAATGCATAGTTGGAGCTAACCCAAGATAGGCTCTAATAAATTCCAGAATCCAAGGCAGACACCTTGAGCTCCCAGATTGCGCATTGCATGCAGTGAGGTGTGAGATACGAGTAAGGGGCCCATGGGGAATGTGAAAATAAGTAGGTTTAAGGGTTGATGTGAGGATCAGTGCAGATCCAGCTAAGTGTATATGTATGCATGTGAAACAAGCGCAATAATTTATTAAACTTGAGGAAAATGAAGCATGTGAAGGAGGTCGCTACAACGACGACCGTTGGTGCAAAAATGCGAAAACTCATACGACACTTAGGAAAGGAAATATATAACTTGAAACAAAATTTCTACAAACTAAAATAAGTTGAAATGCCAATGGTCGTTCATAGAAACAATTGAAACAATTCTGTCACAAGTTGAACAACAAAAAGTGACAGAAAAAAGCAGCATAAGGCGATAAAAGCAAAACTCATCTTGAACAACGATGACAATGCTCTTAAGGCTCCTTGATCTCCTAGGGAATTCTATAGCTTGATGATGGAATGTAAAAATGAGCTCTAGAGGCATGCATTACATAGATTTGAGAAAAAATGGAATTTGTGTTGCACATGCCAGAGTTCAAGGACAATAACGACACTTGGCATAAACTTCTAATGATAGCAATGTGTCACCTTCATGAAACTAATAAGATCCCTAATTCCTAGTGATTATTTTATCCCTTTAGTTTTCTTTCTTTTCCCAGGGGGAAATTTTCCATGCATTTCCTAGACAGATTGCATAGTTCTGGGAAGGAATGGGAAACTCTCTAGCTCATGCACTGTGTAGTCTCTGTGCAGGAAGCTTCTGCGCAATTTCTAAATTGAGTGGCTCTGGGTTACCTCTCATGCTCTACACAATTACCCAGTTGAAGATAGGTGTTCAGCTGGCTATACATAATTCTGGAGCTTAAGGCTCATTGTTAGCTTGGACTGCGCAATTCCCGAGGGCAAGGTTGGTTACCCTCAAGAATTGCGTAGTTCACTAAGGAAAGCCTGGAACCGAGTTGAAAACAAGTCAAGAGATCGACTTGTGGGTTAGACAGTGAATCAAGTAAGAAAAAACAATCCATAATGCAAAAGATAAAGCTCCATCAAAGCACAAGTACTTAGTTCAATGTGAGATGAGTTGCTATGATTTAGGAGGGACGCTCCAAAATGAAGCATAGGAAAAATTTTGGAGAGTGGTTGTAGCCGCTACAACAGACTCCCATTAAATCTTGAAACTATTGTATTTTTCATGTCACTTGATATTATGTTTTTTAATTATAAGGGGTGGTTATTTAGTATTACTTTTCAATGTTTTCATTATTTTTTAGTCTTGAAGTGTTTTATGATTGATCTAGGTTATACAAGGAATTAAATGAAAGTGTTTTCGTTGCGACAAACACCCTTCAAAATTTTGCTTACACTTGAATTTTGGATCCTACTTGTGATCCTAGGATCTATCGTTCCATGATTTATCATATTTTATTCATGGTCGATTGATGTTCCTTCATATTTTAAGTGTCAAAATCACTTTCTTATGCATGCTTAGTTCTCAAAAAATTCACAAACACGCATCTTTTCAGGAAACTTAGATAGGAATTGCACATCTCTTGAAGGTAAGGATTGCGCAATCACTAGTGACAGTGATTTTGCAATCCATAAGCATAGTGTATTGTGCAACACATGTTAACATTTAGTGTGCACTCTTTATTGATAGTCTTCATCACTTCAATTGCAATTGTACTTCTATTTCGGTGAGTTTTCTCAATGTCACTCTAGTGCACCTTTGTTTTCACAACTGTCATTTTCACATTCGAAAATATCATTTTTTCTTTCATTCACTTTAATAAATGTCTTTTTCATGTTATATTTTCTCTGGCATGTGTCATTTTCACTTACTTTAAGCCTTTGCAAGTGTTGTTTGCACTTTTTTCTTACTATCACAAGTGTCGTCTTTTGGCATGGGAAGTGTTGCACGTTATAAAAGCGAAGTTATGATTTATTTAAAGAGGAAACTTTAGTACTGATGGGTCCTATCTATCATATAGACATGTATTAGACTCATTCCCAAATTTTTATTCACTATCATACTAGTGTCGTCACTATCGTCACAAAGTGTATCCTAAGTGTCACAATTGGAGGAGAGTATTATTTTGTTGTCGCCTCAAGGGGATCATGCTGATTTTGAGTGCTGAGTGTTTGATGTTATGTCACCGAATGTGTTGAGTGTGTAATCATGTTCAAGTCCAACCTTGGTTTCATATTTTCCTCACTAATCCCACACTTAGTCAAATTATGTAAAGTCTCATGCCCGACCAACCTGGATTCACTCTATCCCTCTAAAAAGATGACACTTGCCAAAATTTTGTCAAAAGACGACAATATTTTGGCATGCTTTAATGTTCATTGTGTCTACGTGAACTATCTTTATAGATAACTAACAAATCCTTCATTTCTCTCTTCTGCCTCTCTTATGATAGTGTTATTACTTTCCTTATAGAGATTCACTCTTACCTCCCTCTCGTGAAAGTCTCCTTTTACACATTGCAATTGGTGTTTCACTATGTCAACGTTCTTGTTGATTTCAAAGTTTTTGTGCATGCTCTCTTATGTTATATATCGCATCCAATGCAAACCTTTAATTTATGGTGGCTAGGTTGATACTTTGGATGGGGCTCTTTCTCCAAATGGTGTGAGGTCTAATTGGGACTTCACATCGGGGAGACCCCCTTGGTTGACTGATTTCTAGCACCACCAACAGAAAGGAAGGAAATAAAATGAAACACACATGGAGAAATATGATAGAAATCATATTAATATGGTGAAAACCCAACTTCTATTAATAAATGAAATAGAAAAATATTGTAGAAAACAAGTTGGCTAGAATGGTGGTAGTTATCTTTGGACAAAGAGATGGTGAATACACACATTTGCACAAGAATATTATAAGAGGCCTACATAATGGCCTTTTAAAATAAATAAATAACCATAGATGAATAAATCCCTAATCTTGGAAGATAAAATTCAAAAGTTTTGTGATCCCTGAGGTGGTTAGTTGATACATCAATTTCCCGAGGGCACAAATTTTGCATACAATATCCATTTGGGGTGCATGATAGCTTGTTGGAAAGAAATAAATGAGGACCAAAACTTTTAATAGGGAAATACATGCCATGGAAACTATTTTCCCCTTTAATTTCCAAAAAATAGTATTTAGGGCCTCAAAATGACCTTGGAATTTTGGGACCCGAAAATCATAGAAAACTACCAAGAAGATAGAGAATTATTTAGATAGTGGAAGAGGTGGGTGGCCACCAATATCCACCTGGATAAACACCCCCTCGCCCTTAGGATGGTCTCCATTGCATCAATTTCCGTCATTATATGGGGAAATTTCTATTGGATTTGGCTCCTGACGAGCCATTTACCTTGATGAATAAGTTACCCTGTTTTGACAACCCTATAGAGTTGTATGTGTTGTTGGCATGTATTATTTGTCTTGATGTCCATAATATTGTCCACTACAGCATGGTAAATGTAGTTAGGAATGATTTATATTTGGGGGGAATTTCTTGACTTCCTCTGAGGTCTCCAATAGAGGTGGAAAATATGGTCGAAGCAGATCCACATTAAATATTGGGTGCAAGCCAAGGAAAAGGAGAATACTCAATTCAAAATAATTTCCACCCATGGAATTTATGATTGTGTAAGGCTCATATAATAGTGGTTTGAGCTTCCTATGGGGGCATTTGAGGTGCTCTTTCTATAAATGTCGCCACACCTTATCACCAACTTGAAGTGACTTATGTGGATCTTTGTGTTGGTCATGTCACTACTTGTAATTGGCATTAGCTTTTTGCGGGATATCATGGACCTGTTGTTGGAGGTGTTGATTTATTTCAAAAAAATTGGCTACCCTATTTTCCTTGAACTAAGGATGGGAGAATTATACTAATGAAGATGAAATGGGCATATATACATCATTTGGTACCAATGGTTGGAACACCAACCACACTTGAAAATGACTATGACTAATAGAGTTGTGGAGGGTTCTGTTATAGCTAAGTTGAGCATATAAAATGCTTTCATCCCATGTTCATGAATGCTTGGAATTTTACATGAACAATATATGTACAATCATCATGTTAACCAATTTTGTTTTTCCATATGATTAGGGATGAAAGTAAATTGATTTGGTCAACTTGGTATCCATAAGAGATCGTAGGTTGGACAAAAAGGTGATAAGGAACTTGTTGTCCCTATTTGAAATAATGGTCTGAGATAGTCTAAAATGTACCCAAACAAACTCAAAGAAAAATTTAGTATTAGCTTCAACTATGATACTCTTATTACATGGTTCCAACATGGCCATCATAGAGAATTTGTGAACAAACACAAACACACAATAATTTCTAAGATTTGTGGATGGAAAACCAAACATGTAATCCATGGAGATGAACTCCCAGGGCTTGTCTGGGGTAGGTAGAGGAGTTTACAACCCCTACTTCTTGATGCTTGTTTTAGGAATGGCACAGGTAGTACTGCACAATATTATATACCACTAGACATCGTGTTGAATCTTTGGCTAGTATAAATACTTCTAAAGCATTGTTATTGTCTTCTCCACACCATAATGCCTTTCCACCAAACTGTAATGTCCCTTCTAGAAAAGTTTGGCATGCTCGCATGTATGAACACCAAGGTGGATTAGATAGAAAGAAATTACATCTTAGAGGTAGAAAATTGGAACTTATTTGCCTACAATCAACATCTAATATGTGGCACTGAAGTAGGAGTTATTGGTTTTTAATTATGGTCACCTAGAGTTCTCATACCCACAAGACATAAGAACTATGGTTAGTGCCATAATTGGGGCCCGGCCAAGGCATTCTACGACACTATTGGTGACATCATTCTTATGTTTTATGTCCAAGTATTTTAGGTATGTGGACCATTTTTTAGGCAGTCATTCTGTAACTTTACCTTTTTCTACATAAATGAAAGAAGCATGTGATTAGTGTGGATGTAATCTCCTTCCTCATAATATAATTTTTGCATTGTCTGATGGCCTGTTGATGCCTCAAAAATCGCTGCAACAACATTAGGGTATAACCACCCGGTCCAGACCTTAGTACAGATCCTTTTCCGTTTGGAATGGTGGCTCCGACTGGATATAATGGGACCAGTTTCCCAATAATGAATAAAAGAGGTGGATGATTGATGAGTTGTCTGTTCTAATGGTAGGTGGATAACTTAATCTATCAACAAAAATACGAAAACTAATACTAATCCTGGGAACAACTATTCTTTTGAAATGCAGTGTTTAATAATCTTTGTCTATTGATAGGCATGTAGATGACTCTGTAAAATAAACATAGATATTCAATAATTTAAAGATTGCTTCATCTAAATAGTTAAACAAAGTGATTAACACACAATTACTGCATTTATCATTTATATCATCGATACATATATGATTGGAAGAAAAGCATGCTATAAACAACCAATAGTGGGATGCATAAAGGATGTTGTTAAAACACACACACACACACACACACACACCACATAGATATACTATATATATATAATATATAATATATATATTATATATATATATATATAAATAATTATATATTATATATATATATATATATATATGCGATAATAGCAATAGCGATCAAATGACAATTCATATAACAAGAATGAGTACAGACATAGATAATAGTACCATATGAGCTGCTAATCAATCCAAATATCAATGGTTATTTGAAATTCTTCCTTCAACGCAGAAATGCTTTCAAACAAAGATAGTAGTGCACATCTGTATAAAAAATTTCCTTATCAAAATCAGAATGATTGGTCCAGTTTCATAAAAGAATATCCCTGAAGTACAATAGTGCAACTTCAGGGTTTAAGTCATATACAAAACTTTACGACCCTTTCTAAATGCATGAAAGGGTCTATAAATACTACTAAACTAAAAAAATCTATGAAAACAAAATCCTACTTAATTGGCATCAATTAATACTATCTATCTTCTTGGGAACGATCTGGCAGTCGGCGATGTGAATCATGACTCAGGATGTTTGCCTTTAAACCTGACCTGGCTTATCGCAAGCATTGGCTCCACTTCGGGTGGTCTATTGAGGCGCAAGCTGAGTTGGACAGCAAAGGTGGCATCCTGAATATCGGGGAAAATATACCCGATTGCATCTGTGAGGCATTTGAGGGCAGCTCTCTGGCTGTGCGGCTTCACTAAAAAGAACCAATAGGCATCCCATGTCAAACTATTGATTCTCGCAATTAACCTTCCATTTTTCTCCAGCTCTGGGTAACATGATTGCTCCAACATCTTCGTTGTTGTTAATTGGCCTGGAGTACATTGAGAAATCATGTAAGACAAGTAAAGAGTATTATTAACCAATTCAAACAAATTACTAGTGGTTGCTTGCATATTAAAATCGCTCTTTCTGCCTTCATTAACTGAGATTTCCATTCTGTGAATAATATTTCTTTGTGAGATTCTAGAATCCTTGGTAGGTTAGCTGCCTGTCCCTGATCGAAATCTTGCCATTCCAAGAAATTTGTCAATGTTTCTTCGGCTTGATCCAAATCTGTCCTTGCCTTTTCTACTTTTTCACTTATGGATGCCGCTAAGTCGCACAATGGTTCTACCTGCATGATTTTCTGACACAAAAGCTTCATCTGATTTATCAATCCTTTGTTTAATTGAAATGCCTCTGCTTTAAACTCATTTATCTGGGGGAGCTTCTTTGTTTTCTCAAGTTGAGCTGATAATTGAGCGATCTGCTCATCTTTGGATTTCAACATTTCCTCAGTTGATGCTTTTAGTTGCGCCAATGCCTCTGATAGCTCCTTTTGCTTTTGGACTGCGCTGTCGTCAATCTGCTGTTTTTCTTCCTGCAATTGCTTAGTCAGCTGATTGTTTATTGGTTGTTGTACTAGCAATTGTTGTTCTGCCTGCTCTGCCTTTTGCTGCGCTTCCGATAATTGTGCCTGTAGCGAAAAGATATCTTGATCTTTTGTCTTCAATAAACTGCTCACCTCCGATGCTTTGTCTATTGTCACTGCCGAATAAGCTCCAGCATATTGCGATAGCTTTGTCAAGTCATCAGAGGGGTCAAATTCCTCTAGGAATAAAGAAGGTTGATCAGTCCTTCTCCTCTTCCTCTATCATTTCACTACAGCTTTATGCTTTGGGCTATAGAAGACGTCCAAGGGAGGAATCTCTTCTATCTGCAAAATGACTTCCCCGAAAGGATCCTTCGGGATTATTTCCACTTCTTTTGATTTGGGTGGTCGTTTGTTTCACCTGAAACCTGCTTTGACATCGCCTCCTGCGTGTTGCCCTCTTTTGAAATCTCGTCATCTTTAGAGCATTCGAGATTGTCGATAATTGAATTAAATTGTTGCCATTCCTGGAGCAACTTCGGATCAATCTGTGTATCTTCATTTACTTTCTGTTCTTGCTCTTTCGCCTGGGTCTCTTCTTGTCTGTTGTCATGCAGTTCTTCCTGTTGCTTGGATGTAACAGGAGGTTCTTTAACAACTCGCTGCTCAGGCTCGCTTGATTCTGTTGTTGGAGTCGTCGCTAACAGATCTAGAGGCAGAGTTTGCAACCTCTGCTCTCTAAGTCTGCTAAATTCAACTAGTCCCTCATCGTCGTATTCAAGTATGGCGAGCGATTTAACTTGATACATCGACTCGGCCGATGCGAACAAGACCTCAAATCTATCCTCTTTATGCTCGAACTTGGTCAATTTGGCCTGGTCGAGTGCATTGTAGGTGACTTTGTTTGGATCAAATCGCCTGCTCGGTAGAGTTGCCAGGGTTAGCGAATTTATTTTCTCATCTTCTTTCTCTGCATGTTTGAAATCATGCAGAGTATAGATACCAATTCTCAAAGGAAAAGAGGGTCAGACGTGCTTCTTAGCTTTCTTCAGGGTTTGTGTCACCCCTTCAGCGATGATCTGATATGCTATTTCCCTAGCCAGTAGTTTATCAAGGATGTATAGAGGAATAACGTGGGGCTTGGCTTGACTGCCAAAAACTCTGATATAGGTGAACTTTTCCTCCCCAAACCAACTCCATATGGAAGTTAAATCCACCCTTGCTTGGTAGGAAATCTTAGGGGCAGGCTTATTGAAAATAGAATAATGAATGGGCAACATAAAACCGTTGCAGATTTGATACAAATGGTGTTTGTAGTTGGTATTCCACAAATTTTGATGGTATATGTGGACGGGTGCGGGGTCTTGCGACGTCCACCTCCATCCGAGCACAGGAAATTCAGAATTAAAACACAAGACATCTAATACATAGGCACGTAGTAAAATGGGGGAATGAACCTTTCAGTGACGCGAGACTTGAATCTGAAATCGAGAATTGCAGATGCTAACTTATCGGACAGTATATCTGTCCAATCCATTATTTCGCCACTACATGCCGCCTCCATCAAGGGGACCATTTCTATGGTAAAATTGGCGGAATCATGTAATCCCCACAATCTGCACATCATTATCCCAGCATAGTAATAAGGAGAGCATAGAGAATTGACCGAGTACTTACCCGAAGATTCGTGCTTGTGCTTTGCTGGATTTTGTCTCCAACCCCAAATGGGTTCGGATTCAGTCTCATTCTCAGCTCGGAATTTCTCCAGGAATGTCGTGTTATAATTCTTCTCTGCCTCCGGCAAATGATACATTTGCCTTAAATCCTCGGCTCGAAAGGAACCGAAAATTCTCCCATCTGTGGTGCTAAAAGTTCTGTCGGTAATCGGGATTTCCTTAATCACCCATCTAACCACATCTCTATATGGGAGGATTTTCTCTCGGGCCGCTATTCGATGAAGAAAAGAGTTGGCTAAATCGCTCAGATTAGCCTCGGATTTACTAGTGCTGTCGGCTGAGACTTGTATTGTTGTCACCCTTGGCTCTTCGGCTTCAATCAGGTTATAGGTGCCTTGCCATGTAGCTCTGACAAGTCCTAGGCATGTAGTGTCTGATATTAGCCCTTTCTTTTTATTGCTTGGATCAACAACAGGTTGCCCTGTGGCCGGCGAAGCGGAAGCCATTGTGGTTTTCTTGGACTTCTTCCCCATTCTGGTTAAATCTGTTTATGCGGAAGAATTCTGCACAGAGATGATAATGGACGTAATACAGAAAATGATAGTGTAAATCGAATAGACTGAGATATATATTGATGAATGCATGGCGAACAATTGACTTAAGGTGGCCTCGAATAAAATCTGTAAAAAGATCACAGGCTTACTGTTTCATTAAATGGTCGTTAAGACCTATCAATCCTATCAATGCTCGTCAATTCGATTAATGGCCGAATGATTTATTTGAAGCGTGCGTTGGGTATTTTGGCGGTTGAGCACGGATGAATGGCTCTTCGAAAGATAAGGCCTTAAATACGAATAAATCGTATTAAACCCGCTTTTAAGATTTTCTTTGAAAACTGCGCTTTTGCCTTTATTGCAATCAGGCGTCGGGGGGAAATCATAAATCATTATATTGGTTCCATTTGGAATCCATGATCGCCGATAGCGATATCACATCGCATCGGGAGTAGCGAGTGGGGCAGTTAAAAAGGCGTGCATAGTCGATTGTCGATTGCCGATAGCGATATCGCATCGCATCGGAGCAAGAGGGAGCTTTATTGCGTTAATTCATTATCGCTGATTGCCGATAGCGATATCGCATCGCATCGGAGATTAAGGGGGCTTTAATGCGTTAATTCATTTATTGCCGATACCCGATAGCGATTTCGCATCGGAGAAAACCAACATGTCCTCAAGTTGTGTTTCCTTTGTCATTTATGTTAAGGCTTTTGATTGGTTTATTGAAAAGGCTTTTTTGGTAATGTTTTATTTTATCTCTTTGGGCCTTTTTGAATAGAACTAAGTTGATACCAATTAAAACCAAAATTAAAAAAGGGACCCATTTCATATTATGGTTTTGGGATAATAATGATATGAAATGGGGGGTTGTTGTAGGCCACAACAATTGGCAATTCGCTGGAAGAAACAGTTATCTCTGAAAAGTATAGAAATACTTAAACTTTTTCAAAATAGAAATTTCATCAAAAGGGAAAATTCTAATATAACTAGGTATAGTTGCATTCCAAACAAAATAAAACTTTCTTTGCTAATTCCCTCTTTTGTTAAAAAATAGATACATTCTAGATTTTAAATTGGCCTCTATTGGTTGATAGTGGTAAAACAGAAAACCTTTCCAAATCAGCTTTTAAAATTAACTCCTTTGTCATAGGTAGAGCCTCTGCTGCCAGCAAACGTTCATAGTTTCGGCAGGGATACCTTTTAACCATATCATTGTCTATTGTCCCATTCACCTTAGAGCATGATTAACAGAATGAATTCAAAATACGTTTTTCACATTTTGTATTTCTTTTCTCTTTTATGTTATTTTGTAAGATAAAAATCCATTGCCCTGGTTTGGTGGCCAGCTAAGTGACAATGCCATTCACTGGTAGTAATCTAACAGAACAAGCTAGCTCGTGATGAGACCTCTTGTCTTACAATTTGAAGCCATTACCCTGTTTTGGTATGCAGTATTGGTAATGTCGGCTAAACTATTTCCCTATGAACATGGTAAGCAGGGTTGTAATAAGACCTCTTATATTTTATATCCAGTATTCTTGGAATTACATTCTGAGTAATCACAAGCTTTGGTGAGTGGGATAGACAATTTCCTCCTTAAGAGGAGATGGATGACAAGGTAAGAGTTGGAGATGCTGAAATTGGATTAGTTTCTATTTTGATATTGATAACCTTCTTGTGACCAATTTGAAAA